>CAUYPO010047090.1:0-25397 GCA_963574435.1 Cheirogaleus major
GAATTAAAGGTATCCAAATGGGAGCAGAAGAGATCAAACTCTCACTCTTTTCTGATGATATGATATTATATATAGAATATCCCAAGGATTCAACCAAGAGACTCCTGGAATTAATAAATGAATTTAGTAAAGTCTCAGGATGCAAAATCAATACACACAAATCAGAGGCATTCTTCATTTTTTAAGTATTTTTTCCTGTCTAATTTTTTGTTTGACTGGGTTATTTCAAAAGACCAGTCTTCAAGGTCCCAATTCTTTCTGCTGCTTGATCTATTCTATTGTTGAAGCTCTCAAGTGTATTTTTTCTTATTTCAATCATTGAATTCTTCAGTTACAAAATTTCTGTTTAGTTCTTTTTTTATGGTATCGTTCTCTTTGTTGAATTTCCTATTTAGGTAATGAATTGTTTTCCTGATTTTTTTGTATTGTTTATTTGTTTTCTCCTGTATCTTGCTGAGTTTCTTTAAGAGTATTATTTTGGATTCCTTTTCAAGCATTTCACAGAATTGTAGGAATCCATGGTAGGAATATGGACTGGTAGGTATCTCCTGCTTACCTTTTCTCTGTAATGGAGAGTCCTTCTTGGCTCTGAGCTGATCTTGGCTTGCTGTTTTGCTTCCCTCTCTATGCTGCTATCTCAAGTTTTCATGCCTCAGAGGCTGTCTGTCACTTTCTTGATAAATTCCAGGGTTCTCCCTTAAATCCTCTATTTGATGTGGCATTTTCTATTTGCAGTTTTGGTCTTTGTGGAAGAGACAAGTGCTGGGTACCTCTATTCAGCCATCTTGATGATTTCTCAGGGCTCTAATTCAGTGTTGTCTTCTTTTCATATTTATTTGGGTTTTCCCAATGTTTCTTTTATTGTGCTATCTTGTAGTAGTGATTAATAAATGCTTGTTAATTTAATGTTATCTGATTCCATAATATTACTGGAATTAAGGAGAATATTTGGGTACAATAAATCAAGGAGAATCATAAAAGAAGATTTATAAGTGCTTAGCTTTTAGGAAAGTAGAATGAACAAGTTTTACTAACGAGCTAACTTCACATTGAAAAAAATTTTATGTCCTGGATCTAGAGAAATAGTAATAATACTTTATCATATAATAGAGGAAAATATCAGTGAGAAATATTTTACTGATAGTGTGGCAAGAAGGTCACAAAAATACTGCAAAGATTTTGAGCAAATAACCACTTAATTGGATGTATGGAAACTTACATGAGACTCAGCTTTTACTACACTGTAATAAAAATTTTTAAGAATCTTTTTTAGCAAAGACAAGGTGGGAAAATAAAATGCAATTGAGATGAATTGCAGGAATGTTTTAATTATATTATACATAGAATCAATGAATATTTTCAAATTTTGACAATTTCAAAATACATTGCATGAAATATTTAGGACACTTAGGTCTAGATATTATGATCCATTCTGGGGATTTTGACTGTTGTCATGATAGGATGAGGAGAGAGGAACAGAAAGTGAAGAAAGGAGAGCAAGTGAGAGAGAAAGAGAGAGAGAGAGAGAAAGAGAGAGAGGGAGATTGTGTGTAGAGATTTGCCTCTGTAGGGAAGCTGGTCTATAAATAATTTTAGAAGTTACCCTATGGATAAATATGAAATAAAATGTCCTTGATAAAATATCAAAACATAAAAAATCTATTTATTTCAGGAATAATATATATAAATGTGTATATATGCATGTATATGGATATATGAAATAAAATAGAGATGAATATTCCATTTCTTCTCAATATTTCTATCTAGAGATAATTACTCTTAACATTTTGATATATATACTGTTTGACATTTTCTACACATATGCACACACATATCTTTTCTTTTAAAAGTGAGTTAATATTGTCTACTTTAATTTGTAACTTTTTCATTTATTTATTATTTATACCTTTCAATGTCATTAAATATGTTCTATAGCATCATCTTAAATGTGGCATAGTGTCATGTAGCTGTGGCCTTTTCTCATTATCATAAGTAGTACTGGAATAAATATTCTTGTACAGGTATCTTTTGCACATGTCTGATTGTTATCTATGGAAATCCATAGATGTGGAACTACTATTTAAAAATAAATGATTTAAATATTCAGTTGAAAACACTTGTGATTCCTGTGACCAAATATCTTACAACATGGCTATATAAATTTAAAATCAATCTGAACCATGTAAGGGTATTATTGGATTATTCCTAACATTGTGTTGCAGAGAATAAGGAAAGAAAAAGATTAATTTGATGCATAGAAGTTCAGTGTACCTTTCATATTTGCCTATGATGATCCAAGCCTTATAGTATCCAATAATAATTATATTTTTACTTGACCTCCAATTACAGTATGAGTTGTTGTGAGTGGAGACTGTATTTTACTTACTATTGCATTCCCGTTATCAAACCTATGTTTTCACATAATAGGCATTCAAATATTTGTTGAAGGGATATTAGCAAATGATACATGAATATAATCCTGGTCACCTCGAACTTTAGGACATAGAATAAGATAAATTATAGTAGATAGTGTCTATCTCCTAACAGTTCACAATGGTATACCATAGAGTAAAAGGCAAATGCAATTAAAGCAAATATAACAACAACAATAGCAAAAACTCATTAAAAGATTCTCCGTGTGCAGGCATACCTTGTTTTATTGCAATTTGTTTTATTTTACTTTGCAGATACTGCATTTTTTACAAATTGAAGGTTTCTGCCAGCCCTGCATTGAACAAGTCTATCAGTGCCATTTATCCAACAGGATGTGCTCACTTCCTGTCTCTGTCTCATTTTGGGTAATTCTCACAATACCTGCTAACATGACATCCATTCTGCAGCCAATAGATCAAGGAGTACTTTTGATTTTGAAGTCTTTTTAAGAAATATATTTCATAAGGCTATAGCTACCATAGATAGTGATGTCTTCGATGGATCTGGGCAAAGTAAGTTGAAATTATTCTGGAAAGGATTCACCATTCTAGATTCTATTAAGAACATTCATGATTCATGGGAGGATTTAAAAATATCAACATTAACAGGAGTTTGGAAGAATGTGATTCCAACCCTCATGAATGACTTTGAGGGGTCAAGACTTCAGTGGAGGAAGTCACTGCAGATGTGGTAAAAATAGCAAGAGAACTAGAATTAGAAGTGGAGCCTGAAGATGTGACTGAATTGTAGCAATCTCATGATAAAAGTTGAATGGATGAAGAATTGCTTCTTATGGATGAACAAAGAAAGTAGTTTCTTGAAATGCAATCTACTCCTGGTGAAGTTGCTGTGCACATTATCGAAATGACAACAAAGGATTTAGAATATTATATAAACTCAGTTAAAAAAGCAGGGGCAGGGTTTGAAAACAACAGTGTAGTGTAAATGTATCTTTTATATGCCCTGGGAAGCCAAAAAATTCATGTGACTCGTTTTATTGTGATATTTGCTTTATTGCAGTGATCTGGAACCAAACCCACAATATCTTCAAGGTATGCCTGTATATGTGCTATTAAGAAATAAAAGCTCATGGATCATGTTTTCCAAATAATGAAATAGTAATAAAAAGTAGTGTTAGCCTCTTTCATCAATAATTATATTTTATTGTGTTCTGACTTAAAATAGTCCTTTTAAAAATGTGAAAATTATGTATGTTTACAACATTACTTATTAAAATTTGCAGTAAAAATAAGGAAACCATCATTTTTTAAGTTGTATGCAACCTCTGTAAAGCCTCTAACATTTTAGACAATAAAACAAATACGATTTTTATTCAATAAGGAGTCTCAGAGAAAATTGGAAGTTTTATTTCCCATCTGTTTCTTTTGGAAAGGCCAGCATTATATTCGAATACATGAGGTTGCTATAAGAGACACTTATTACTTTATAATATAGTATAAGAAATAGCTATTTAACCTTACAAGTAAACAGCTACATGATTTTAGGTCATATCTATACAAGTAACAGATACCATATTTTAGCTTGGATGGAAGATATTCTGCAGTGTAAAAGTGTCAAGATAGTCTGAATAATTTAGATCTTTCTAACTGAGATGAACTTGCCTGCAACATGGCATATTTGTTTTTCAGTATTAATTTGTGGAATATGCTATATAAGTGATTAAAAGATAATCATTTTTGAATTCTGATTTTAAAGATAATTTTGTTTTCTATGCTTCCATGATGCAAAGCAAAAATCCTGTACAATCTGGAACAGAATTATTTTCAGCATGTACCATCTTTTCTTTCTATAGTATATTTATGACTTAAACTAATACCTATTTAAAATAAATAAAAGTTTGATGCTATTTCCTTTAGTTATAACATATTACCCACACAAGAGATGAAAGGGGCTCATTATCTTCAGCAATAAAGACTATAGCTTATCCTCTAGACCAGTGCTCTCAAACTTTGACGTACATATGAATTAACTGGAGAAACTTGATGAGATGAAGATTCTGATTTAGTAAGTCTGGGTAGGGGCCAAAGATTCTTAACTTTGAACTAACTGCCTGATGATACTTTCAAATACTACTGGTTCACAAACCACATTTGGAACAGTGAGCCTCTACAATTAAAAGGTTCATGATGTGTAGGTGGAGAGGGAAAGAGGGGAGGGGGTTTGTTAAAGGGAAGATACAAGGCAATTGATTAAAAATGTTATAACTTTCACCAGACAGGTACAGATATTGACTTAGTGACTTTTGTTCTGTTAGTGATTGTTAGGTTCTTCATTTATTAGGAATAATAAGAAAGACATCCTTTCTCATTTGGTAAACTACAACTCGGTTAAGTTGTACTTAAAGTTCAGTGAGTAAATATGTAAACAACTTTTTGAATAATCCCCCAAATAAATAAATACATACATAAATAAGCAGAAGCACTAAGCAAAAAGAAAGCAGAAAGTAAGATTTATTATAGGAAAAAATTATATCAAACAGTGGTTCCAAAGGCCTATTTTATAATATCAAGGATATTCAGGCAGAGAAGGACACTGTACTAGTTACCTAATGTGCAATAGTGAGAGAACAAAGACAAACTAGAAGCCACAAAGTCAAGTTCAGCTTGAGCAAATCAAATTCTAGCTGACTCAAATATTTTGCTAGTAAATTGTTGCTTGGAGTTATGGTTTTGTTTTAAAAATACTAGATAACAACAGAGATTGAAAAGGAGAATATTTGCTTGTCAAGATACTTAAACAGTAAATCATCTTTGTTCTTCTGTGAGCATTTTATGGTATGAAAGAGAATTCCCAGGAATTCTTTTCTTGAATAATCATTACAATACTTTAATTTATAAAGTTTTACTTTAAATATTACTGCTTGGTTATTTTATATGTAAAAGATAAGACTTCTTATGGCATGAATTAGAGCTCAAGTTTATAAACTTAATTGACAGAAACATAATGTTCTTTCACTAATAAAAAATGCATTTGCAAGGCTTACCATGTTCCTTCTTAAGGTGATGGCTGTGGTTCTGAAGGCTTTCAAGATAAAGATGTAGTTCCAATCAGTAAGGTTCCTTCCCCAGCAAGGAAGGTCTCCTTCCAAGTAATCAGTCGTTGCATTTTTGTGAACATAAAAAGCACAAGCTTACTAGGCATGGGGAAAAAATTCTCTAGTAGGGACAAATAGCCTACAAGAAATGAGAAAAAATAATAAAATAAGACTTAATATTGCATATAACCTGCCAGCTAACATATTTGCCCTCATATAGGACACATCCTGTACACAGTTTGGTTTTCTAAAAGCAGGCTCTTGGATGAGGATTTGTGTGAAAGTAGTTTACTAGGAAGTCAAATAAGCAAACAAACAAGAAAAACAAATAACAACAACAATGAAATACCTATTGTTTAAAAATAGTAATAATCATGTTGCCTTATTCCATCACAAAAAGTGGGTATTGTCAAACAATAAGGGGAAAATGATCACATGCTTGCTGAATTAATAGGAGACATTTATAGTTACTACTTAATATTATGGGGATTTCTGTTGTAAAGGATCCCTGGTCTTGGCTCTTCCCGTCCCCAAAGGCATCAGTGCCTATGTTAAACTCTTTCAAAGATAACCTTCATTCACAGAACTCTATTGTTTATTTTTTTTAGAGAGTTATTATTTAATTACCCAGGGTTGCTTAGACCAAATCACCTACCCAATACTTCTGAACAGAAACCAAGGAATAAATTTCTCTAGTATCAATTGCATAACTCTTCCATCTTTGGTTCATAGTGTTTTTTTTTTAATTTGTGACTACCACATTTCCTGAGTTTTATTTTATTTTATTTCTGTTTGTTTGTCTGTCTGTTTAGTGCTTCTCAAAATCTTCCCTGATGTTTTTGACAGTTTCCAATTGATTGGTTCAGTCAGGACTCTTATTTCATATAACAAACACAAACTGAAACTCAATTATGCTAAAGTGATACTTACTGGCTGGACTATCTGGATGGTAGAGTTGGAGCTGGCCTAAGAGAACACTAGAATTAGTAAGTGAAATGCCATTGGACTTTCCCCTCCACTTCTCATCTCTACTTTTCTCCAGGTGCTAAATTATGTTCTTAAAACAATATCTTCCCATGCAGTGTGTTGTTGCTATAGGTTCTTTTGCACTTACTTTCTTTTAGTGTTATGACTGGTGCTGATAAGGTTGGTTTATCTTTCATGGAACCAGTTAAAGAATATCAGGCAAGAATCCATGGCCCAGCTTGGGTCCTCTGTCCATCCTTTAGATCAAACACACTGGGCAGGGGGTAGTATGAGGTTCTGAGATTGTCAAATGTAGATCATGTTCTTAGTCTCAAGTCCAGAAAATTCTGCTGTATTACCATAATCACAGACATGGCCATTTGGCAAACTATAATCCAGCTGATTGTACTAATTTTTGTCTACCACAATAATAAGGTAAACTGTACTAGTAGTTGGTTATTTGTAAGTACCTCACCATAATCTCGTAACTGTTAAAAAAATAAAAATAAACCTTCTAGTTTTCCTGATTACTTTATTTTTTCACCTAAGTTATCCTCATTCTTCCTAAAAAATTCTGTGTTTCCCATTTAGTATACCAAATCCTTAAGTAACATTAAGTAATAGTGCATGTGAAATTAGTAAGAATGAAATTAGTAAGTATGAGCAATTTCTAGTGTGCTTCAAAGTTTAGGCCTCTCTTCTCTTCCACACTCCAAATTTGTACCTTAAAGGGGAAGCACTCATGAATAAACAAAAAGAGAATCCCTTTTAAACATTATAGTGAATAATTTTTATCTGTCCAGTATCTATTTTACCTTGTTTTGATAATAGTTTCCCACCTTCAGTCAGGTGAGAACCTACTCTCAATGATGTCAACCCAGAAGAAGAAGAACCAAGAGATAGAGAGAGGAAATCCAAGGCCCAGAGATATTCCTGAGCTCTGAAAAAGACATACCTGGTCTTTGTAGTTTCTTGAGACTGTGCACTTCTATTTGCTAAGACTAATTTTGTCTGTATTTTCTGTCGCTTTCAACTAAAATAATTCTAACTGAAATACACAATTAATAGTATTAATATATTTAGGGAGCATAATTTTCAAAATAAGTCATGTATTGTTTTCACTGAAACCTCAAAGCATGTCAAATTTTAGAACAATGAACCCAGGACGAAGCATTGACATTTACATGCTATACTAAAAGAAGTTTTAATTAAGCTCATAAACAGTCTATCTTAGTATAGGATGGAAATCTTCAAAATGAAAATAACTTCTTAAGAGAAAACAAAATTATGTATGCAATGTTAGAAACTGACATAATCTAGAGAGAAGCATGTTGAAATACATCAAAGCAATTTCCACATGTATAAAGATTCCATATCAAATAGAGTGTTTGCTCTGGGTTGCATTGCCATAAAATAAGCTATTAATATTATTAGGGTGGAAATGTTCTTTGAGAGTTCCATTTTGTACAGATCAGCTTTCCAAAAGTAGTCATAGGCTGAGGTAATGCAAAACACAGGGACTGAGCTATTTGGGTAATCACTTTTGAACATTGCTTTGGCTATCCTAATTAATTATTCAGTGACATTCACGTCATAGTCCCTGGCTTGCAATCAGTTAAAATACAACATCTGCCAAGCAGACCACTCAAGAAGATGAAGAACACTACATTTTCTTACACACTCCCAACATAATGTTGGAACAATTTCATTAGATCTTACACTTTCATTTTAAGAAATTCCAACTGCAGGTTTTCACAGCCACTGACTCTGTAGCTTCACAGAGAGAGGAGAGTATTGCAATGCATTACAATAGGGAAGCCTAAGAAGGATAAATGGATTGAGTACTACTGCCAGTTAATCACTTTGAGAAAATGGCCTTCACCTATAGCAGAAATAAACGAGGTTGGCAAAAAGTTATTTCTGACTAATGCAGTCTGGAGACTTGAGGCCAAGACAACTATAGGGCAAAACCTTTATATTTGATAAATAAAATCCCTCAATTTCAGATAAAGTGTTTTTTATGGTTATTTCCTCAAAATCTCTCACGTTGCCTTTTCACGTGTCAAATTTGAATTTCCAGTTGGAGTGATAAGAAAAAAAAGTCTGCATATTATTTGAATTAGTTACAAAGCTAGCAACTGTTTCAATACTATTTTAGATTGAAGAGAGATGAAATTTCTCCTTAGGACATCTTGACTTAAATGTACAATTGAGGCCTATCAGAGTTCCCACAAGCCTCTAGAAGTTTTGGATAACTTTATCACCCCTACCTCCTCCATAAACACACACACTCTCACACACTCACACTCATACACACACATTCACATACACTCCTAAAGCAAGGCAGCTAAGAAGTATTATTATATATATGTTTTATTTACATGACTATATTTTCTTGAAACTTCTAAGGAATCCAAAGATAAACCTGAGCTTTAGGTAAGACTTCGGGTTAGGAGTAATATTAATAATGATAATAGTAATTTCTAACTTTTACTAAGTCCTTTCTATGTGTCAAACACTTTTGAGGCCTTTCTGCCTCTCTCTCCCTCTCCCATATATATCACATTTATGTGCCAAGCACTTTTCTAAATACTTATATATATTAACTCACCTAATTTTCATAAAAACCCTTCAAGAGATATGATACTGTATGTGTACCCCAGTTTTATAGATAAGGTTGCCAAGGCACAATGTTTAAATATCTTGCTCAATATTGCACAGCTAAAAAGTAGAATATTTGAAATGACAGACCAGACAACCTGCACCTGGAGCCTTTAATCATTCATCTTAACTCACAAATTTCCAGACTTCTCCAAATATGGGTGATTCTTAAAATCAAACTAGTAATAATTTAGTGAATTAGGATAGCATAGTCATTAAAGGCATGAACTTTTATGTCAGACATATTTTACTACATATTTTACTACTTACTGTGTTGAGTGACATTTGGCAAGTTAACTTCTTTGTGCCTCAGTTTAACAATTTATTTTTCTGAAAAATTGAAATACAGATATATCATGATGTAAGAGTTTAATTAAAGAATATGTGTGTAACTTATCTTATTTCTAAGCATTTATTATTTTCAATAGATGGTATTTATTTTATTTATTATGCCCCCTCTGCCTGCCTATTTCCAGTAAAAATATAACTCACATTGGCCAAAAACAATAATTATTAATTATATAGGCTTTTCCTGCTTAGGCAAAATTGGAAATAGCAAAATACTACAAAACTAGGGCAAAAGGTAGGAAATAGAAGCTGGAGGAACGGAATGTATTACTTCTGCCAATGGAGAGATAGAGAGCCCAGCAGTAAGCACCTCTGAAAAACCCATATACACACTGACTTTCTCATGTTCAGGTTCATAGAGCATGCAGCCATTGTACAATAATAATGCCAGTCAAGAATGAATTTTCCCATTTCCCTTACTGTTCATCTCTTCCAATACTTTGAAATTGGTAAGGATTCAGGAATCTGAAGGAGGAGTAGAACTTTTAGGCAGGGAGAGCAAATGATGCCACCCATACTTCCTTTTGCAAACTACAGGTTCCCACCTGCAGCAGGCTCTGGTTACAGAAAGGTCAAAGAAGATTTATCTTCAAATTGAGATGAAAGGATCAAACAATATTTTGGACTGAATGCTTTTGATTATAAAATTGAAATTGACTTAAAGTGAATATAAGGTTTTATGCTTCTTAAGAGGAGAAATCAGGGACCTGTACTTTTTAACATCTAGAGGAAAGAGAACCACCCTCACTTAGAGGTACTGAAGAGGACAAAAATGGAATTGCTTTTTTGAATATTGCATGTGATTCTTTCTTGTTCCAAGTACTATTTTTTTTTATCATTTGAAGTCAAACTCTAAGATTGTGAAATTTAGAAACTTGATCTGAAAAAGAGTAATAGTTTAGTAAATATAATGGTTAGATTTAGAAGATATAGAAGACTTGGAATATCCAAAAATACCGTCCAAAATTCCACTATGTCAGCTATGCCTCCATAAGCAGTCCCCCATCTCGTGGCTGAGGAAGATAACATGTCCCATTTTTTCACAATTGTTGCTTGACTGGGAATCAACACCCAAATTCAACACAACCTGGTGGGGAAAGATAGTAAAGTGTAGAGCAAAAATAGTGAAAAGAGACATTCAGGCAAAAATATTTGAGGAAGTTGGCTAAAAAACATTGTAAAAAATGTGGCAGATAATCACGGATATAGATGGTGAAAATGCTGGATCAAGGGAGGTGTAATATATTTTTACATCAGACTGATTATTTTACATGTATTAATTTAGTAGAGGTTATGCATCCGATGTGCTAGTTGGGCAGATGGCTGAAACTTTAATAGTTTTCTAGTTGACTAATGCAAACTTGGATGCAATTATGTTAAGCACTTTAAACAATATTGACATATTATAGAAGGCAGTCAAATTCTTTAAGCTGTGTGACTCACATATCCACTCCCAAACCCAAGGAGTCTTACTTCACCAATGCCTTGAGGAAGACATAGGCGATGAGAACACATAAATATCTAAAGAATGCTTTATTGTCTTTAGGCTAAAAATGCTGGTAGGATGAAATGCGATTTAATTGTCTTCCTGATCTCCATGGGATCATAAGGTTGCAGAATGCAGTTAACCACCAAAAACAAAGTAGACATAGTTACCACAACAGGCAGCAGAGAAAGCATGGCAATCAGCTGTCAAAGGATGCCATGACTTGCGAAGATTTCTGGCTATGCTTAATTAATCATAAATCTGATTTAATTTGCATAATTATAGTAATCTCTAATGATTCTTTGGATTTCTACAGTATCAGTTGTAATGTCTTCTTTTTCATTTCTGATTTTATTTATTTGGGTCTTCTCTCTTCTTAGTCTGGCTAAAAGTGTGTCAATTTTGTTTATCTTTTCAAAAAACCAAGTTTTCATTTCATTAACCTTTTGTACTTTTTTTGTTTCACTTTCATTTATTTCTGCTCTGATCTTTATAATTTCTTTACTTCTACTAATTTTGGGTTTGGTTTGCTCTCGTTTTTCTAATTCTTTGAAATGCATCATTAGATTGTTTATTTGAAGCTTTTACACTTTTTTGATGTAGGCACTTATTGCTGTAGACTTTGCTCTTACTACTACATTTGCTGTATCCCATAGGTTTTGCTATATTGTGTTTTTATTTCATTTGTTATGAGAAATTTTTAAATTTTCTTCTTAATCTCTTCATTGACTCACTGCTCATTCAGGAGCATTTTATTTAACTCCCATGTATTTGTATATTTTCCAGTGTTCCTCTTGTTATTGATTTCTAGCTTTATTCCATTGCAGTCAGAGAAAATACTTGGTATGATTTTAATTTTTTTGAATTTTTCTTCTTTCTTCTTTTTATTTTTATTTCAGCATATTATGGGGGTACAAATGTTTAGGTTACATATATTGCCTTTGCTCTGCCCAAGTCAGAGCTTCAAGTGTGTCCATCCCCCAGACGGTGCACACCGCACCCATTAGGTGTGAATATACCCATCGCCTCCTCCCCCTCCCACCTGCCAGACACCCAATGAATATTATTAGTATATGTGCACTTAAGTGTTGCTCAGTTAATACCAACTTGTTTTTCGAGACTTGTTTTGTGGCCTGATATATGGTTTATCTTTGAGAATGACCCATGAGCTGAGGAGAAGAATGTATATTCTGCAGCTGTTGGATGAAATGTTTGTAAATATCTATTAGGTCCATTTGGTCTGTAGTGCAGGTTAAATCCAATGTTTCTTTGTTGATTTTCTGTCTGGATGATCTGTCCAATGCTGAAAGTAGAGTGTTGGTTTCCATCAGTTATTGTGTTGGGGTCTATCTCTCCCTTTAGCTCTGATAATATTTGCTTTATATATCTAGATGCTCCAGTGTTGGGTGCAAATGATTTAGAATTGTTACATCCCCCTCCTGAATTGACACTTTTATCATTATATAGTGACTTTCTTTGTCTCCTTTTACAATTTTGGTCTTGAAATCTATTTTATCTGATAGAAGTATAGCTACTCCTGATCTTTTTTGGTTTCGCTTGCATGGAATCTTTTTCCACCCCCTTATTTTCAGTCTATGTGTGTTTATAGATGAAGTGTGTTTCTTGCAGACAACATATGGTTGGCTTTTGTTTTTTTATACATTCCGCTTGTTTGTGTATGTCTCTTGATTGGTTAGTCCATTTACATTCAATGATATTATTGATAGGTAAGGACTTACTACTGCCATGTTATTATTTGATTTCTGGTTGTTTTGTGGTACTCTCTTTCTTACTTATTTCCTGTTTTCCTTTATTAAAAATAATTTTCTCTGGTATTAATTTCTTACTTTTTATTTTTTGTGTATCTGTTATAGGTTTTTTGTTGTTGTTTAAGAGATGGGGTCTCGTTCTTGCTCAGGCTGATCTCAAACTCCTGAACTCAAGCAATTCTCCTGCCTCAGCCTCCCAGAGTGCTAGGATTACAGGTGTGAGCCACACTGCACCTGGCTTGTTGTGGGTTTTTTGATTTGATATTACCACAAGGCTTGCCCAAAACATTTTATAGCTAATTATTTTAAATATATGACAACTCTGCTTACAAACAAATGAATAAGCAAAGGGAAATCTAACAGAAATTCTTCTACTCATTGACTCCATTCTCCTCTATTTTTTAACTTTTTGTTGATTCTATCCATATCATTTTATACTATCTATCTTTCAAAAAGTTGTAGTAGTTATTTTGATAGCTTTGTCTTTTAGTTTTCCTACTCAAGATATAAGTGGTTTATACACCACAGTCATAGCAATAGAGTATTCTGTATTTGTGTACTGTTACCAGTGAGTTGTATACTGTCAGATGATTTCTTATTATTCATTAATGCCATTTTCTTTCAGATTGAAGAACTCCTTTTAGTATTTATTATAGGACTGGTCTAGTGTCAATGAAATCCCTCAGCTTTTGTTTGTCTGAGAAAGTCTTTATTTCTCCTTCATGTTTGAAGGATATTTTTGCAGGATATAATATTCTAGGGTCAAGGTATTTTTCCTTCAGCACAATGAATATGCCCTGCCACTCTCTCCTGATTTAAAAGGTTTCCACTCAGAGGTCTGCTGCCAGATGTACTGGAGCTCCTTTATAAGTTATTTTTCTCTTTTTTCTTGCTTTCCTTAGGACCTTTTCTTTATCTATGACCTTTGGGAGTTTAATTATTAATTACCTTGAGGTCATCCTGTTTGGGTTAAATCTGCTTGGTGTTCTGTGACCTTCTTGTACCTGAATATTGATATCTTTCTCTAGGTTTGGAAAGTTCTCTGTCATTATTTATTTGAATAAATTTTCTACACCAATCTCTCTGTGTACCTCCTCTTTAAGGGTAATAATTCTTAGATTTGCCCTTTGGAGGCTATTTTCTAGATCTTGTAAGTGTGCTTTATTCTTTTTTTATTCTTTTTTTCTCTTCTGACTGTATATTTTCAAATGGGCTGTCTTTAGGCTCACTCATTTTTTCTTCTGCTTGGTCAATTCTGCTGTTGAGAGACTCTGATGCATTTCTCCATTTGTCAATTGAATTCTTAAGTACCAGAATTTCTGCTTGTTTTTTATTATTATTTTAACATCTTTGTTAAATTTCTCTGATAGGCTTCTGTGTTCCTTCTGTGTGTTGTCTTGAAGTTCATTGAGCTTCTCAGGACAGCTTTTTTTGAATTCTTCACCTGAAATGTCACATATCTCCATCACTCCAGGATTTGTCACCAGTACCTTATTTAGTTTGTTTGGTGAGGTCATGTTTTCCTGAGTGTTCCTGATGCTTGTGGATATTCACTGATGTGTGGGCACTGAAGAGTTAGGTATTTATTTTAATCTTCACAGTTTGGGCTTGTTTGAACCCATCCTTCTTGAGAAGGCTTTCTAGGTATACAAAGGTAATTCAGTGTTGTGATCTAAATCTTTGGTCACTGCAGCTGTGTCAGCACTGGAGGTGCCCCAAACTCAGTAATGCTGTGACTCTTGCAGACTTGGTGGTGCCGCCTTGGTGGACTTGGGAAAGATATGGGAGAATTCTCTGGATTACCAGGCAAAGTTTCCCACTCTCTTCCCTCACTCTCTGTGCTCGGCTGCTGGAACTGGGGGAGGAGTGTTGTGGGCACTCCCTAGTGGTGATTAGCGCCACATCACACCTGAACCCAGCCCAGTCTCACACAAAACTTGTGGTGACTTTTGCCTGGCTACCTCTGGTGTTTATTCAAAGTCTATACACTCTTTAGTCAGCAGGTGGTGAATCCTGCCAGGACTGGGTCCTTCCCTTCAGGGCAGCATATATACTTGTGGACCAGAAGGTCCAAAAATGCCTTCCAGGGACTAAGGCCTGGACTCAGGGTCTTCAGGAATCTCCTTGGTACTTTATTTTACTGTGGCTGAGCTGGTACCCGAGCTGCAAAACAAATCCTCTGAACTTATCCCTTTTCTTTCCCCAATTTGGAAGAAGATTTTCTGAGCTGCACTGCCTATAGTTGGGGTGGTGGTGACACAGACCTTGGCTTGTCCACCACCACTGGTGTCTCGCTGGGTCATGTACACCCCAAGTTTACTGGCTCTGAGCCAGCATAGCCATAGGAATTGCAGCCTTTGTGGCCCCACTGTCTTGGTGAATTTAGTCCAGTTCCCAAGCTGCTTTTTGTCAGCCTGTGGTGGGGCTAGTTGAATCTGGGGTTTCATGGGGGAGCATTTCCCTCTGGCTGGGTTGGTCAAAATGCTCCCTCTGTGGGCACTGGCAGAATTCTGCCCTGTGCTGTGTTCCCCTGTGCCAGGGCAGCTCTAGGTTTCAGTGCATAGTCCCTTAATCACTTCACTCTCCCCTGGGCACACAGATTCTCTTTCCACTTGGGTTGTGGGCATGGCACTGCCAGGGGATGGGGCAGAGGTGGTGTAGGCAATGCAAGACTATCTTTTCTGCCCTCTTCAATGTCTCTTTCCTTGATATGATGCTAAAACCAGGTAGTAGGATTGCTCACCCGATTTTTTTGCTGCTTCTGAAGGTGCTTGCTTGTGTGGGTAGTTGGGAAATTGGTATTCATGCAGAAGGACATTGCTGGAGGTTTCTATTTGGCCATCTTCTAATTTCCATAATTACAAAAGAAAACTTTAGTCTTGCTTCAAGCCAATATGAAAGACAGTCACAGTTTATCACCCCATTTCTAATCTTCAGTCAGTTCCCAAGCCCTGCAATTCTACTGAAGTCTCACCACAATCGAGTACTCTGTATTTCTTTGTTAGGCTTCTCAGGTGACTGAGATTCACTAGGTGCTGAGGTAGGGAAATCCAAATATTTCAGGTACAATTGTGAAAGGTCAATTAACACTAATTTTTGAAGACACAGTTGTCGCTATAGTCTAGAATCAAAATATAAAGTGCTGGGATTTCATAGGAAGTTTCAACATGAATGTATATGGTCCTAGATAGAAGTATATGTAAGTATCTATGTATGCATGTATGAATGAATGCCTACTCATACTATATTAGGATCTTAACAATGGTCTGTTGTACCTTAGAAAATTTCAAATAGAAGCCTTTGAACTTCCTCCTTCCTGCCGAAATAGTGAATAAGATGTCCCTGGGAGAAATAGCAGAGATTAGAACCACCATCGATGAATCAAAATAAGCAAGAGTGGTAATTGTCAGCACATCACTATTTGGTTCTTCAGTTTGGTCAGTATAGAATGTTTATGGGACTTGGAGGAGGATAGTAGATTACCATAACCTTAATGAGGCAATGACTCTAACTGTTGCTGCTGTCGCACATGTGTTTTCTTAGCTAGAAAAAAATCATTGTAGCTCTCGGCATTCAGTATTCATCTATTGATTTTGTGAATGCATTTTTCTCCATTTCAACAAACTGAGACACCCAGAAGTAGTTTGCATTCCCCCGAGACAAGTTTGCCTAGACTGCCTCTCTTTACCACGTCTCTCCAGACTTTTCTCTGCTTGTCTTAATTTCTTTCCTAAACAAAATACTGTCCTCTTACTATAGGAAAACGAAGAGTGAGCCAACTACTCTACAAAGGAAAGGAGACATAGTTTGCAGGCTTTTTTTAAAAGAGAGGGGCAGAAACATAACTATGGACAAGGGTGTGCTCCAGGCTAATTTTAAAGACTCTGCTGAACTTGGAATTATGGTGCTCAGTTTAGCAGACATGAATGATCCCTAAATACACTAGATGTTGGGAGTGCCAACATGAATAAATCAATGACTGACCCTTCCTTGAGAAAGGTTCTTGAATTCTGGCGAGGAGCACAGAGACATAAACTGATTCATTCCTTCATCCCACGAACACTCAATGTCTACTCTGTGCCAGGAACTATGCTACAAAGAAGACATGGTTGATGTCCTCCTGAGAACTATTTTATAATGGGGAAGATAGATTTTAATAAAAAATCCAAACAAACAAAATGTGGAAATGTCTCTATGATAAGTTAATAAAAGGAGAAATGTATTAATGATAGCCTGAGAGAGGAGTTTAACCTGGTCTTAGAGGTGAAGGGTAGCTTCCACGTGGTGATAAGAAATGGGGGATAAGTTACCAGGTGGTGTGAATATCATTCACTTTGGTCCTGTTCCAGGTAGGAGATAATTAAATAAAAATCGAGGGAAGCTCAGTATGATGGGAGTCAGAAAATAATGCAGGGTTTGTGAGAGATAAAGCTTCGGAAGTGGAGACCAGATCATGCAGTGCCTTGTAAGCCATGTTAAAAATTGCAGTCTTTATTCTAACACTATGAAACTATTGAATATTTTTCAGCAGCTGGGTGACATGATGATATGCGAACTTTCTGACCATACCATGGAGCAGTGGTTATAAGGAGGTAAGAATGGACATACATAAACCCATTAAGATGCTGTTAAAATAATCAGATGAATGGCAGTGAGAATTATTTCTAGACAAGTGGTGATAGAAATATAAATAAATGTGTTCAAGAAATATTTCAGGGTTAAAACTACTTACAAGACAATAATATGAAAGGTGAGAAAGAGGGTTATATCAAGGGTGACTTCTTAATTTTTGACTTGTATATCTGCCTAGTTGGCAGTGCCATTCTCCAAGAGAACAGTAATGAAGGACTGTGTTTTTGGGGAAAGACAAAACATTTTATTTTATATGTCTATGTATCTATGTCACATTCAAGTATAAAGGATGGGTAAATATATCAAAAGTACATGATATGGTGGTTCCTCAAAAAATTAAACAGGATTACCATGTGATCTAGCAATTCCACTTCTGGGTATGTACCCAAAAGAAATGAAATTAGAGACTAAACAGATATTTGTACCCAGATGTTTATAGCAGTGTTATTTACAATAGCTAAAAGGTGTAAACAACCTAAATGTCCATTGGCAGGTGAATAAATAGACAAAATGTGTTACATATATGCAGTGGAATATTATTCAGCCTTAAACAGGAATGAAATTCTGATACTTGCTCCAACATGGAAGAACCTTGAAAATATTATGCTAAAGTGAAACAAGCCAGACACAAGAGAACAAATATTGTATGATTCCACCTTATATGAAGAACCCAGAATAGGCAAATTCATACAAACAGAAATTAGGATAGTGGTTACCAGGGGCAGGAGGGGAGTTGTTTTTTAATGGGTATGGAGTTTCAGTTTGGGAAAATGAAAAAATTCTGGAAATGGATGTTGCTCATAGTTGTGTAATAATGTGAATGAACTTAATGATACTGAACTATATACTTCAAAATGATTAAAATGGTAAATTTTATGTTATCTTTATTGTGCCATAATAAAAAAATGTGTGGATCTGGAGCTCAGAGTCCTAGGCTAAAGATGCAAATGAGCACGTCATCATGGTATTTATGACAAATGAAGCCATGTAAAATTGCCTAGTTTGAATGTAGGATGGAAGGAAAAGAGAGTCTAGAACTAAACCTGATGAATTCAAATATTAATAGCTATGTAGAGGTGGATTTGTCATTGAAAAGGTCAGGGAACGAATGGCTAGAAGTATGACAGGAAGACAAAAGAAGTATAATATAAGGGAAGTTAAGGGGAGAAAATATTTCTAAGAGGCAGATATTGGTAGTGCTTCATTGCTACTTGAATCTCTCTTGGTAGAAGGATTCTATTTCCTATTTATCTTAAACATTCCTCTTTGGGGCTGTAATGTTATAGTAGTTCATTTTTGCTGTAAAGCAAAGCTCTCTATAATTCTAGCTGGAGCTTTTTTTCCTATTTAATTTGTCATAGGAAATTCCCCATCAGGCCACAGATGCGGTTTGAAGAAGGGAAAGTAATTTGGCAGGAGTAAGGCATTCTGGATGTATGAGTTATCTGTGTATGTAAATTACTTAGGCCTTTAGAACCTGCTTGAACTCAATGCTATACATATATCTTTCCACTTGATATTTAAGAGCTTCTGAAGATACTAGAATTTATGGTTAGGAGTAACAGATTATATCCAATTCATGATAAACAGCTGAGATCAGATATCCCCATGGTCCCTTGGGCCAGGGATTCAGCCTCTGTGAGCTGATCCAGAGCTCCTTCTCAAGAAAAAATAAACTTAGTAAAGCAGGTATGACTTTGCTACAAAAGTCTGGGGTCCTCCTCAGTGATTCTTCTTTCATGGTTTATAGTACACATCCTTACTTGCTTATAAGGGTCAGTTGACAAAGTCACTTGTCCTGCACCTTGGACCAACTAGAGAGTCTTTCTTTGCTGTGGGCCCCACTAAAACAAACAGGCTTTTTGATTTATCCAATAAATAGATCTAGATAGAACAATATAATGTAGTATATTTCTAAAATATCTCAAGAGGTCTCCCAAGCATGTTTAGTGGTAAGGAAATCAAGATGTATAAATGTATCCTTTATTTTGTATCAGATCAAAGAGACTTCAGAAAAATTTCCTGGGGTAGTAAAAACCTGTCCTTCTCCATCACTGGCACCATAGTCAAGCATTTAGGGTGCCATTTACTTCTTTCTTCCTAGATACTATTGCAGAAAGTCATTACTGTAGAGGTCTATCACAATGACCTATAAGAAGATAAGTTAGTTAGGGTCCCTATAGACTAAACAATGGCAGAAAGCCTAAAAGATGACATATCTCTATGGCAGGATTGTGAAAGTTTGCTTCTATCCTGCAAGTCCCAAGATAATAAAACCATTCTAAAATGTAGTTGAGTTAGGAAAAATAAACTTCATAAAGCATGTCAACCATTGTTGGCAGTCATGCATGATCTTAGTAGCAGTGTTAAAGTAAGCACGGGTATGAACGTGTGTGAGAAGAAACAATAAAAACACTGCATAAATCATGTCTCTCCTTTTGTGCAAAGTTGGAGGTAAACAATAATAATAAAAAAAACCTCTGAAGTATTGAAAATTATATTCACTGAGGCCTGGCCTTTCCTTTTCAACATTTTTTCCTATACTTCACGGGCTATCGATCCCCTTTTCCATTTTCCTGTCCATCCAATGCCCAGTGTCCAATTCCTCTCTGAAACTGGAAAGTGTGAAAACTCAAGCATTTAGAGTAGTTGAACGATAGGCTAATTGACCTCCCTGCATTACCTCAGCCAAGAATTGGCACCTTAATGCTTTCAATTGTTAAGTGAAAAGCTGTGTCCCATAATAAAGGAATTTCAGGCATTGCCAAGCAAGTGGAGATACATTTTGAGATAATAATATATTTGAAATATGTGAAAATAAACTTGATTTAGTCAGTTTTGGGTGATTGTATACCACGATCCAGAAGGTAAAATCTGCATTCTTAGTCATCTAGAAATACACCCTGGGGAAAATGATGTCATTAGGTATGGCTCTCCTGAAGGTCAGACCCAAGATAATGCTAGAGAAAAAGCAAGAGCTTCTCTGACCAAGGATTACTGAACTTAGGGTACTGTCTTAGAGGTAGATATCTGTAGGTTGGCTACTGCCCTTACTATGGGCTAATGGCAGAGCCTTTATATTTAGAAATGAATAAATTAAGCAATCAAATCTTATGTGTGGGTAAGTTTGGGAATGACATAGCAGTTTGTAGCAAAGGCAGAAATTAAATACACACACACACACACACACACGTCACTAAGTAGAAGCAGTGAGTCAGTATAGACCTTGCAATGAAGGTAAGAGTAGAGTGGTAGAGTGGTGGCAAAAGCAGAAACAATAAGGAGGAATAGAGACAGGTAATAGTCCTGGCAAAATGCTGTATCCCTAGATTGTAAAACACTAGGTTTTTTCTCTTGAATGGGTGATAAGGTAACCAGGTCATTAGAGCTGCACCGCCCTGAATGTCATTCATGTTCTTTGGGAAGTTCACTCTAAAACTAAATCCTGTTAACTAAAACAAACTAAAGCAACAAGAAAAAGATAATACAGTACACCTATTTCATCACAACTATTCCAATCATATCTATCATCTATTGTACAACATTTCATTATATAGAAACATATCAGTAGTAATGGATTTTATTACAATATTAAAAATATTTGCTTTACAGAATTGGATTAAAATTATATAGACATAGCTGAAATAATATATCAATTCTATGAGCAATTTGCTATTAAAATATCTTTCAGAAATAGTTCACGTTTTAAGCTTTTATTCTCTGAATCATTCTGGACTCCAGATTTCTTAGTATAAGTGATCTAAACTATATGATTGCTTAGATACTACATATTTTCCAATCTAAAATTCCCAGAGTGTACATTTATGCTATAAAAATTAATTTTATTATATAGCTAACATATCATAGAAATTTAGAGAATCATTCCTGGTTATAGAATACCACAATAAAACTTTGTCACCTTTTATTTTGTGTTTAATTTTAAAATGAGACTTGCTGGACACTTAAAATAGTTTTTTAAGGTCAAACTGATAGTATATTTAATAAATGAATTCTAAGAATGGTCTCTGAATATATAAATTTATGAAATTAGGGAAAGGAAAGGAAAATATTGAAAAGGATATATGAGAAAGCAAAATGCAATAATTTGTCTTAAAGAGTATACAATAAAGATGGATTATTGCCTTCTACTTTAGAGTAATTAATTTTATCTGGCTTACATCTTCTTGAAAAAACTTTTTTGTCTTTATTTAATGAGTAAACACCTCACATTTGTCAATAAAATTAATTTCTATAATGAAATTATATTGTTTGTAGTTGTAGATAATAGCGATTAAATTTCTATATGACAAAAGATTATGGGTCATTGTGATTCGGGTCAACACAAGTTCACAATGTTGGCAAAATGAGTATTTTTATATGTTGTTGAAGCTGCCAAGAGTCTTCCCAGAGTCCTTCATTTAAAGGAAGAAGACTGTATTTCTCAAGAAAAAGTCTTGTAAAGTTTTATGTGCTTTATATTGACTCTTTGTCTTTCTGACATACTTAATAGTTCCTGTTAAAGCCACAGGATATTGAATGGGAGGTTCTAAGTTGGGTCACTGCTTCATTTGAATAATCCTTTAAAACTTTAGTCCTCAGAAACCAGCAGGAGCTGGTAGCTATTACAATGAGACACAGCTAGACCTCACATGTAACATGTAACAGTTTGTCCAAAGGTCATTATAAACACATATGAGAGTTCTTTGAAACTAAAGTCTTCAAAGGGCTAATTAGTAGGTGAGCGCTGAGTCCTTTTATAAGGTTTTGTCCTCCTAGTTTTGACCATTCCTAATCTAAAATTTTATTTCATATTGGCAAACCTTTCTTTTTTGTGCCATGACACAAAAGGAAAAATAATTGACTTTATCTGTGCTGATTTGCCAGCGGTCATTGTTGAGAGCTTCAAATGCCTTTCTGACTATCAGTCCCTGTTCTCCACCATTGTGCTCCAGATTATTCATTCAAGAAGGCAGGAAGAAGGGCATGGCAACTGTGGGATTTGAACCGTCATCCAACGAGATATAGGAAGTGAATAGCATTTGCTCACTATCACTTTAGTTTTAGGCTCACCTTCCAAATTAAGTTTCTATGCACTTCTTAAAGTTGTAGTTATTGGTTGTTTTTTGTTTTTTTCTTTTTTTTACTTTCATCAGCATACAAAGTAGCAAGAAAGCCCTCCATATAGTCAGTTTATTAGATACTCTATGGTTGTTAATTTCGTATTCCTGCCAGATCCTTTCAAATCCTTTTTCCCACTATCTACATCCCTTTCCCTTCAAAGCACCAGAACTAGTGCACAGCTCTTCTTTCCTCAAGCCACTGAAGCAACTTTTGCCCACAGATTGAGATTTTGAAGCATCTGGGCACTAATGTGCCCATCCCCTGGATGGGACCCTTAAACCAATGACTGAACAGTGCAGGAATATGAAAATTCAGTTTCCTTGCCTGGTATAAGAGTAACTCTGAGGCATGACTTACTCTTCACAGGTTCCCAGGAGAATCATGCTGAAGCCATCCTCCGAGGGATTTTCACCCTTCCTTGGCTTCCATTGTCTCTTACAACACTTCCCTGGGGCTTCTTTAAATTATTTGACACTTTAAGACACACGTATTGTAGAAACTTCACTGTTATGGCAAAATATCACCGCCTGGTGGCAACACTAATAATATCAGAGTTATTTGCATTCACTGCATGACCTTTTATTGAATACCTGCTCTGTATGTAACAGGTACTGAGAGAGATACAAAGAACACAATGCCATTATCTCTACCCTCAAAGAACTAATGATGCCTGGAACCAAAAGAGAAGAAGGGACAGCAAATATGACAAGAGGCAAAATCTGCACAGTTGTGTCATTAGGAAACAAAGGGGAAGCAGTATGGGAGGGAGAGCAGTTTTCTGAGTATCAGAGCCACAAGATCTCATCATCTGAGACACATCAGACACGTATAGGTCCTATCCCAACATCTATTATCATCAGAAAAGGCTGAAATGGAATTTTGCATGTATTAAAACTCAATAAATTGTTGAAGACTTGAATTGCAAAGACTGGTTTATGCCCAGTGAAATTAGGCTTCATAATGGCAAAAAGAGGTGAGGTATACAAGTGGGCAATAAAAATAAAAATTGAGACTAGTTCAGAGACTGTTTGATAGCAAATACAATCCCCTGATAAATGTAAGAGCTGTAAAAAGACTACATTTAGGACATTCAGAATGTGTAATTAATCTTATTATATTAGATGGAACTATGTATCATTAATGTAGGTCAAAAATGGCCAAACCCCCCAATTTCATATGGTTTCAATTAATATAATATTCTACATGCTAATATAACTTTTGTGTGAACTAAATATATACAATTGTATAGGTCATCTAGTTCAAGCTATCCATCTACATAGATATGAGTTCTTACACTTGATACTACAGACTTGTTTTCAGCATTTTAGTGATGCAAAGCTCACTCAATCATGATGTCACTGATCATTTGTAGGCCTGCTCAATTACAAACCCTGTGACTTTCATCCATTAACCTTGTTTTTAATATTGAGAGGTAACAACTGTATATTTCTCTGTACTTTTTTCTTCTTAGAATGCCAACTCATGTGTACTTTAACATTATTTTTTTGATGAGGCCCCTTTGATTAATATTCTCTGGAATCACTGTAACCAATCAGTTTAGAACAGGATGCAGTATCATCTCACTAGCATTTTGCACTGAACTTATACATCATAGTATTTCCTCTGAAAGTTAGGGTATTATAAAGAAATTTTATGTTTTGCAGTTGATCCTTCATGACTAAATCAAGAAAAGTTTTTGTTTTCCAATTCTAACTGAAAATAATTTGGAAAATATAATCTAGGTGGGAAAACTTAAGTGAATAGATTAAAAAGTTTGATATTGCTTCTATCATGCTTAAGAAAGCAGAACACTAGGGACAGGCCACACCAAGAGAATATTGTCAAGAATTTGACAATAATTTGGGGTAAAGAAATAAATAATTTGTGGATAGCAAGACTTTGTCCCATAAGAGAGTTACATTCAATTACTATATTAAACAACTGTATTAATCCATGCATTTACAGCCAACTCATCTTTGACAAAGGTGTCCAGAACATACATTGGGGAAAGGACAGTCTCTTTAATAAATGGTGCTGGGAAAACTGGTTATCTATATGCAGAAGATTGAAACTAGATCCCTATCTCTCAACACATATAAAAATCAACTCAAAATGGATCAAGAACTTAAATGTAAGACTTGAAACTTTGAAACTATTAGAAGAAAACGCTGGTGAAACACTTCAATACATTGGTCTGGGCAGAAATTTTTTGGGTAAGACCTCAAAAGCATATGCAACAAAAGCAAAAATAGACGAATCAGATTGCATCAAGCTAAAAAGCTTCTGCATAGAAAAGGAAAAAAAAATCAACAAAGTGAAAAGATAATCTTCAGAATTGGAAAAAAATATTTACAAACTATCCATCTGACAAGGGATTAATAACCAGATTATATAAGGAGCTCAAACAACTCAATAGCAAAACAAAACAAAACAAAAAACCCTAAATAATCCGATTAAAAAATGGGAAAATGATCTGAATAGACATTTTTCCCAAGAAGACATACAAAGAGCCAACAAGCATATAAAAAAATGCTTAACATTACTAATTATGAGGGAAATATAAATCAAAACCACAATGAGATATTCTCTCACTGCAGTTAGAATGGCTAAAACAACAGATGCTGGTGAGGATAAAGAAAAGGGAGAACTCTAGTACTACTCTTGGTGGGAATGTAAAGTAGTACAGCCACTATAACAAACATTATGGAGGTTACTCAAAAAATTAAAATGAAATTACCTTATGATCCAACAATCCCATTTCCGAGTATGAGTGTGTATGTGTATAATATATATATATATATATTTCCCCAAAAGTATTGAAATCAGGATCTATAAGAGATAGCTGCATGTCCATGTTCATCACAGCATTATTCACGATAGCCAAGATATGGAAACAAGCTAAATATATATTTACCATTTAATCTTA
>CAUYPO010047091.1:0-11465 GCA_963574435.1 Cheirogaleus major
AAACATTTGAGTGCAGGTGTCTTTTTTGTAGAGTGTCATTTGATCTTTTGGGTAGATGCCCAGTAGTGGGATTGCTGGATCAAATGGTAGATCTACTTGTATCGCTTTAAGGTATCTCCATATTGCTTTCCACAGAGGTTGAACCAGTTTGCAGTCCCACCAGCAGTGTAGGAGTGTTCCTATTTCTCCACATCCATGCCAACATTTATTGTTTGGGAACTTTTTGTTAAGGGCCATTCTTACTGGAGATAGGTGATATCTCCTTGCAGTTTTGATTTACATTTCCCTGATGATTAGAGATATTGAGCATTTTTTCATATGTTTGTTGGCCATTATTCTCTCTTCTTTGAAAAATTTCTCTTAATGTCCTTTGCCAACTTTTGGATAGGGTTGTTTGATTTCCTTGATGATTTTCCTGAGTTCTAAATAGATACTAGTTATCAGCCGTTTATCAGATGTGAAGCTTGTGAAAATTTTCTCCCATTCTGTGGGTTGTCTGTTGGCTCTCTTGAGAGCTTCTTTGGGTATGCAGAAGCTTATAACTTGATCAGGTTCCATTTATTTATTTTTGTTGCTGCCGTGATTGACTTGGGGTCTTTTTCATAAATTCTTTCCCTAGGCCAAGGTCTAGAAGAGTATTTCCAGTGTTTTCCTCTAGAATTCTAATAGTTTCACACCTAAGGTTCAAGTCTATTACCAGCGTGAGTTGATTTTTGTGAGAGGTGAAAGGTGTGTGTTCTGTTTCAGTCTTCTACATGTGGCTATCCAGTTTTCCCAGCACCATTTATTGAATAAGGATTCTTTTCCCCAGTGTATATTTTTGTCTGCTTTGTCAAAGTTTAGATGAATATATGAGGATGGTTTTATATCTAGGTTCTCTGTTCTGTTGCACTGGTCAATGTCCCTGTTCTTGTGCCAATCCCAAGCTGTTTTAATTACTATACCCTTGTAGTATAGTTTGAAGTCTGGTAAATTGATACCTCCTAAATTTTTTTATTGCCTAGGATTGATTTTGCTATACGGGGTCTTTCCTGGTTCCATACGAAGTGTAGAATTATTTTTTCTATATCTGTGAAAAATGATGATATTTTAATAGGGATTGCATTGACTCTTTGTATCATTTTGGGTAGTATAGATATTTTAAGAATATTGATTCTGCCAGCCCTTGAGCATGGTATTTTCTACTACCTGTTTACACCTTCTGCTATTTCCTTCTTCCATGTTTCATAGTATTCCCTATAGTGCTCTTTTACCTTCCTAGGTACTTTATTTTCTTTGTTTCTGTATTGAAAGGAATTGAGTCTTTGATTTGGTTCTCACTTTTACTGTTGTTGGCATATATGAATGCTTCTGATTGTTCTGTATTGAGTTTGTATCCTGAGACATTATCTAATTGATTTATCAATTCAAGGAGTCTATTGGTTGAATCCTTGGGGTTTTCTAGGTATAATATCATGTCATCAGTAAAGAGTGAGAATTTGATCTCTTCTGCTCCCATTTGGACGCCCTTAGTTCCTTTCTCTTGTCTTATTGCTGTAGCAAGGACTTCTAGCACTATGTTGAATAGAAGTGAAGATAGTGGGCAACCTTGCCTTGTTCCTGATCTGAGTGGTGATGCTTTCAATTTCTCCCCATTCAGTATGATATTGGCTGTGGGGGAGTTATATATGGCTTCTATCATTTTAAGGCAAGCCCCGTCTATGCCTATTTTGTTGAGTGTTCTTATCATAAAAAGGTGTAGAATTTTGTCAAATGCTTTTTCTGCATCTATTGAGAGGATTATATAGTCTTTGTTTTTGCTTCTGTTTATATGGTGAATTACATTTATAGATTTATGCATGTTGAATCATCCCTGCATCCCTTGGATGAAGTGCACTTGGTTGTGATGGACTATTTTATTAACAAGCATCTGAATTTGATTGGGTAGGATTTTGTTGAGAATTTTTGCATTTATATTCATAAAGGATATTTTTCTTTAGCTTTCTTTTTTTGTTGCATCCTTTCCTGGTTTTGGTATCAAGGTTATGTTCACTTCATAAAATGTGTTGTGGAACATTCCATCCTTTTTTATGTTGTGGAATAATTTCTGTAGGATAGGCACCAGTTCTTCTTTGTAGGTGTAGTAAAATTCTGGTGTGAAATATTCTAGGCCAGGACTTTTCTTTTTAGGAAGGAGTTTTATTGCTGTTTCAATTTCAGTACTAGATGTTGGTCTGTTCAGGAATTCTATGTATTCCTGGTTGAGCCTAGGGAGGCTGTGTGTTTCTCAGAAATTGTCCATTTCCTTCACATTTTCCAGCTTGTGTGCATAAAGGTTTTTGTGGCATTCATAAACTATATCGTGTATCTTCGTGGCATCCATTATAATTTCTCCTTTATTGTTCCTGATGGAGCTTATTGGAGATTTTTCTTTTCTGCTCTTCATTAGACTAGCCAAAGGTATGTCAATTTTGTCTATTTTTCAAAGAACCAACTTTTTGTTTTATTAATCTTCCCTATAATTTCCCTGTTGCCAGTTTCATTTAGTTCTTATTTGATCTTAATGATTTCACTTCTTCTGCTGGGTTTGGGGTCAGTCTATTCTTCTTTTTCCAGCTCTTTGAGATGATTCACTAAGTTGTTATTTGTGATTTTTTTGACTTTGGATATCGGCATTTACAGAAATAAACTTTCTTCTCAGGATTGCTTTAGCTGTGTCCCACAGGTTTTCATAACTCGTGTCTCCTTTGTCCTTTAGTTCAAAGAATCTTTGGATTTTCATCTTGATTTCCTCATTTATTTATTGATCATTCAGCAGAAGTTTGTTTAGTTTCCACAACTTTGTGTAGAAATGTGAGTTCATGTTAGGGTTGATTTCTACATTTATTCCATTGTAATCTAAAAGATACATGGTATAATTTCTGTTTTTTTAAATTATTTGAGACATGCTTTGTGTTCTAGGATATAGTCAATCTTAGAGAATGACCCATGAACAGATGAGAAGAACATATATTCAGTGGATTCTGGGTAGAATTTCCTGTAAATGTCAGTCAGATACATTTGTTCTAGATTTCTGTTTACTTCCATTATTTCTTTGTTGATTTTCTGTTTGGAGCATCTGTCCTGTATTTCAGCGGGGCGTTAAAGTCTCAGCTATTCTGGTGTTGTTGTTTATCCTTTTGTTTAGATCAAGTAGAGTTTGCTTTATGAATCTGGGTGCACCTAAGTTGTGTGCATATGTATTTAGAATTTTTATGTCTTTTTGTTGAACTGTACCCTTCACCATTATATAGTGTCCTTCTTTGTCTTTTATTTTGTTCATTTAAAAACTAAATTATCTGAAATTAGCACCACCACACCAGCCGTTTTTTGCTTCTGTTTGCTTGAAATATTGTTCTCCATCCCTTTACTTTTAGTCTAAATGCATCCTTGTTGGTGAGATGTGTTACCTGAAGACAGCAGATACTTGGCTGGTATTTTTTATACATTCGGCCAGCCTATGTCTCTTGAGTGAGGAGACCAAGCCATTCACATTTATTGAGAGAACTAATAGGAGGGGCAGATTCCTGTTCATTATGTAGGATTGAACTATGTTGCTTTTTTCTTCCTGCCTGAGCCATTGTGGTATCTGGCATTTCATCTGTAGCTTTTGAATGGATGTACATTCCTGAGTCTTTATTGTGGTGATCCGTGGGTAACACTGTTTTGAGTACTTCTTGAAAGGCTGGTCTTGTCTTGTTGCATTCCCTCAGTCTTTGCTTATCTGACAATGTCTTGATTTCTCCTTCCTATAGAAAACTTAGTTTTGCAGGGAATGAGATTCCAGACTGGGCATTATTCTGTTTTTGAAAAGTGAGAATGGTGCCCCAGGCTCTCCTTGCTTGTAAGGTTTATGTAGAAAAGTCTGGCATTTTTCGGATTGGCTTTCCTTTGTATTTTACTTTCTTCTTATGCCTTACAGCTTGTGGAAGGCCCTCTTTAGTTGATAATTGGTCAGTCTGATGTTTGCTTGTTGTGATGCCTTCCTGTTTGCATTGAATTTCCCAGGGGTCCTTTGAGCATCTTGAACTTGCATATCTAGATTTTTAGAAAGTCCTGGGAAATTTTCCTCTAGTATATCTTCAAATAGCTTATCCAACCCTTGAGTGTTTTCTTCTTCCCCTTCTGGTAACCCTATAACCTTCACATTAGATTTCTTCACATCATCCCACATCTCTTATGGGCTTTGCTCTTTTATCTGGTTTCTGTGCTCTTTCTCTGTGACTGACTTATTTAATTGGAAAGTGTTATCTTCAATCTCTGAGTTTCTTTCTTCTGTTTGATCTACCCTGTTCTTGAGGCTTTCCACTGTGTTTTGTAGTTCCCAGAATAGATTCTTCATTTCCAGGATTTCGGTTTGATTTTTTTTATTATTTCAATTTCTTTAGTGAATTTTTCTTCCAGGTCCTAGAATCGTTTTCTGGTTTTTTCATGTTGGTTATCCAGTTTTTCTTGCAAGTCATTGAATTGTCTTACAATCCATGTTCAAAATACTTCTGTCACTTTAGTGGTCTGATTTTTGTTGACTTCCATTTCTAAGGGGCTGTTGTTCCTCTTTGTAGGTGTGCTTTCCATGTGAATCTTCATATTTCCAGAGTTCCTTCACTGATTTCTTACCTTTAGGTTTTCATTTGGATAAGTACACACACTGGTTGGTCTCTGAGCCAGTAGGTGGTGTTTGTGGGTGAGATTCGACCATACCCTGTATGTTGAGTCAGTAGATGCCATAAAAGGGTGTTCAGAATGACATCCCTGTCAATAGGTGTTGCTTGCTGGGAGGTGCAGGCTTCGGTGTTGTTTTTGAGTCCTGTAACCAGCTCTTGTTTCTCTGGAGAGTCACTCTAGTGCCTCACGTGGTTGGTGGGGCCTGGGTCTTTCAGGTGTGTCCTTATTCTCCACCTCAGTGAGGACTGGTCTGGGAGTGAGTCTGGGTGGAGCTGGGTTGGGTAAGCCTTCCCTGAAGCACCACAAATGCTGTTAGTAGGGATGAAAGTTCTGTTTTCTGCTTCAGGCAGAAGCTGTCAGGGAGGGGCTGGAATGGCCCCACTCTATCAGAAATTCCGCCTGTGGGGGTGGCACTCTCTGAGACCTGCACTCTGGAGCAAGACTTGCTCCTTCTCACCCTCCCCAACTCCGCAGCTTCTCCTGGGCATCTGCCAGCAGGCTGGACCTCATGCCAGCGGGTCTCCCCTTGCTGTGATGTGGGCTGAGAGGTTCCCTTCACAGGATGGCTGCCTGGGCTGGGCTCATGGCACCCCCTTAGGAGTAGGATTTCCCTGAAGCACACTGATCTTCCCCTTAAGGCGCACACACCTTAGTAGGCTCATTCACGAACATCTCTTCTGTGCCCTGGGGTAATGCGAGACCTGGGTGCATGGGATCTGGTCTGCAGGGTCTGACCTCTAGGCCCCAGAATTCAATCCCTGACTCCAAAAGGGTACTGAGTGAAATCCTAATTCACCCATGGGGATCGCAAGCTGGGTTGATGTCTCTCAGCCCTCCCAGGTGCTGCTGGCCTGGTTACTCCAGGAGAAAGAACAGGGCAGATCCTGAGGCTGAAAGACATCATCTCAGCTTGGGCACATCATGGGTGACTTAGGACTGTTACTCCTCTCCCGGTGGGGTCAGTGATTGAATTCTGGGGCCCAGAGTTCAGGTCAGCAGAACAGATCCCATGCACCCAGGTCACACATTGCCCCAGGGCACAGAAGGGATATTCCTGAATGAGCCTATTAAGGTGTGTGTGCCTTCAAGGGCAGATAAGCATGCTTGAGGGCACCTCCATATGCAGACTTTCTGGCTGAGTGGGCCTCTTTCAGCCCCTCCCTGACAGCTTTGCCCAGAAGCAGAAAACAGATCTTTGAGCCCTTCTACCAGCATTTGCGGTGCTTGAGGGCAGGCTTACCCAACTCAGCTCTGTACAGACTAACTCGCAAACCTGCTATCAGTGAGGTGGAGAATAAGGATATATCCAGAAGTCCCTGGTACCCACCCTCCACCTGAGGCACTAAATTGCCTCTCCAGAGGAACAAGAGCTGGTTACAAGACCCAAAAACAACACTGTGGCCTGCTCCTCCCAGCAAGTGTCACCTATTGACAGATTGTTCATTCTGCACACACTTTTACTGCATCTACTGAATCATCATACAGGGTGTGGTCGAATCTCACCCACAAACACCACCTACTAGCTCAGAGACTGAACTGGGCGTGTCATTATCTAAACGAAAATATAAAGGTAAGACACAACAACTGATCCAGAAAGGAATAAATCAGCAAAAGAACTCTGGAAGTATGAAAATTGCAACAGAAAGCACACTTGCAAGAAGGAACACCAGCCCTTTAGAAATGGACATCAACCAAAATCAGACCACTAAAATGAAAGAAAAAGAATTTTGAACATGGATTGTAAGAAAACTCAATGACTTGCAAGAAAAAATGGATAACCAATACCAATACAAAGAAACCTCAAAAGAAATCCAGGACCTAGAAGAAGAATTCACTAAAGATATTGAAATAATACAGAAAATAAAACTGAACACCTGGAAATGAAGAATCTATTCAGGGAACTACAAAACACAGTGGAAGGCCACAAGAAAAGGGTAGGTCAAACAGAAGAAAGAATCTCAGAGATTAAAGATGACACCTTCCAATTAAATAAGTCAGTCACAGAGACAGAACAGAGAAATAAGAGAAAAGAGCAAAGGCCTACAAGAAATGTGGTATTATGGGAAGAAACCTACCATGAGTGTTATAGGGTTACCAGAAGATGAAGAAGAAAACACTCAAGGGTTGGATAAGCTACTTGAAGATATAATAGAGGAAAATTTCCCAGGCGTTGCTAAATATCTAGATATCCAAGAAAAAGAAGCTCAAAGGACACCTGGGAGATTTAATGATAACCAAAAGAAACTACAATATGCAGGCATCAGACTGACCAAATATTAACTAAAGAGGCCCTTCTACGAGCTGAAAGGCTTAAGAAGCAAGTAGCATACAAAGGAAAGCCAATCTGAATAGCACCAGACTTTTCTACTGAAACTTTATAAGCAAGGAGAGACTGGGGCCCCATTCTCACTCTTCTGAAACAGAGTAATGCCCAGTCTAGAATCTTGTACCCTTAAAAACTAAGTTTTGTATACGAAGGAGAAATAAAGACATTCTCAGATAAGCAAAGACTGAAGGAATTCATCAAGACAAGACCAGCCCTCCAAGTAGTATTCTAAACAGTGTTACCCATGGATCAGCACAATAAACACTCATGAATGTAAATCCACTCAAAAGCTAAACATAAAAGTCCAGATACCACAATGGCTCAAGAGAGAAAACAAAGCAACAAAGTTAAACCCAACAAAATGAACAGAAATCTGCCCCACCTATCAGTTCTCTCAATAAATGTGAATGGCTTGAACTCCTTGCTCAAGAGACATAGCCTGACCAAATGGATAAAAAAGATACAAATCAAATATCTTCTTTCTTCAGGAAACGCATCTAACCACCAAGGATGCATTTAGAATACAGGTAAAGGGGTGGAGAACAATATTTCTAGCAAAGGGAAGACAAAAGAAAGCTCCTGAGGTGGTTTTGATTACAGCTAACTTACTTTTTAAATATACAAAAGTAATAACAGACAGAATAGGTCACTATATAATGGTGAAGGGTACAGTTCAAAAAGAAGACATAACAATTCTAAATATGTATGCACCCAACTTAGGTGCACTCAGATTCATGAAGCAACCTCTACTTAATCAAAAACAATTGATAAACAACACCACTATAATAGCCAGAGACATTAACACCCCACTGACAGCACTGGACAGATCCTCCAAATAGAAAATTAACAAAGAAATAATGGACTTAAACAGAACTCCAGAAAAAATTGCCCAGACTGACATTTATAGGACATTCTACCCCCAAACCACTGAATATATGTTCTTTTCATCATCTTATGGGACATCGTCTAAGATTTACCATATCCTAGGATACAATGCATATCTAGAAAAATTTTAAAAATAGAAATTATACTATATATCTTTTCATATCACAGTGGAATAAAAGTAGAAATCCACCCTAACAGAAACTCTCATTTCTATAGAAAGTCGTGGAATCTGAACAACCTTCTGGTGAATGATCACTTCATAAACAAGAAAATCAAGATGGAAATCAAAAAATTCTTTGAACTAAATGATAAAAGAGACACAAGTTATAAAAGTCTGTGGGACACAGCTAAAGCAGTCATGAGAGGAAAGTTTGTTTTCATAAATGCCTATAACCAAAAGTCGAAAAGATCATAAATAGACAACTTAGAGTATCATCTCAAAGAGCTGAAAAAAGAAGAACATACCGGCCTCAAACCCAGAAGAAGTGAAATCATTAAGATCAAATCAGAACTAAATGAAATTGACAACAGGGAAACTATACAGAAGATTAATACAACAAAAAGTTGCTTCTTTGAAAAAATAAACAGAATTGACACGCCTTTGGCTAGACTAATGAAAAGCAGAAAAGAAAAATCTCTAATAAGCTCCATCACAAAAAGGAAAGGAGAAATTACAACCGATGCTACGGAGATACAAGTTATAATTTATGAATACTACATAAACCTTTATGCACACAAACTAGAAATTGTGGAAGAAATGGACAAATTTTTAGAAACACACAGCCTCCCTAGGCTCAACCAGGAAGAAATAGAATTCCTGAACAGACCAATATCAAGTATGGAAATTGAAACAGCAATAAAAAAACTTTCTAAAAAGAAAAGTCCCAAACCAGATGGTTTCACACCCAAATTTTGCCACACCTACGAAGAAGAACTAGTGGCTATCCTGCAGAAATTATTCCACAACATCAAGAGGATGGAATCCCCTCAAATACATTTATGAGGCCAACATATCCCTGTTACCAAAAACCAGGAAAAGATGCAACAAAAAAATAAAACTACGGACAAATATCCCTTATGAATATAGATGCAAAAATTCTCAACAAAATCCTAGGTAACCGAATCCAGGTGCTTATCAAGAAAATAGTCCATCACAACCACGTGGGCTACATCCCAGAGATGCAGGGATGCCTCAATATACGCAAATATATAAATGTAATTCACCACATAAACAGACCTCTCAATAGACAAAGAAAAAGCATTTGACAAACTTCAACAACCTTTTATGATAAGAACGGTTAACAAAATAGGCATAGTTGGAGCTTACCTAAAAATGATACAAGCCATATATGACAAACCCATAGCCAACATCATACTGAATGGGGAAAAATTGAAACCATTCCCACTTAGAACTGGAATCAGGCCAGGCTGCCCACTATCTCCAGCTCTGTTTAACATAGTGCTGGAAGTCTTTGTATAGCAATCAGACATAGAGCAGAATTAAGGGTGTCCAAATGGGAGCAGAAGAGTTCAAACTCTCACTCTTTGCTGTTGATATATTATATCTAAAAACTCCAAGTATTCAACCAAGATACTCCTTGAATTGGTAAATAAATTCAGTAAAATCTGAGGATACAAAATCAATACACACAAATCAGAGGCATTGTTATACGCCTATAACAGTCAAAGTGAGAACCACATCAAAGACTCAATTCCCTTCAAAATTGCGGCAAAGAAAATAAAGTACTAAGGAATATATTTAACTGAGGAGGTAAAAGACTTCTACAGGGAGAACTATGAAACACTGAAGAAGGAAATTCCAGAGGATGTAAACAGTTGGACGACCATACCATCCTCGTGGGTCACGAAAATCAACATTGTTAAAATGTCCATACTCCCCAAAGTGATCTACAGAGCCAATGCCATCCCCATTAAATTAACATCATCATTTTTCACATATATAGAAAAAAATAATTTTACGCTTCATATGGCACAAGGGAAGACCCCATATAGCAAAAGCAATCCTAGGCAATAAAAACAAATGGGAGGTATCAATTTACCTGACTTCAAACTATACTATAAGAATATAGTAATTAAAATAGCTTTGGACTGGCACAAGAACAGGGACATTGACCAGTGGAACAGAGCAGAGAACCCAGTTATAAAACCATCCTCATATAGCCAACTAATCTTTGACAAAGCAGATAAAAACATACACTAGGGAAAAGAATCCTCATTCAATAAATGGTGCTGGGAAAACTGGGTAGCCACATGTAGAAGACTGAAACAGAACCCACACCTTTCACCTCTCACAAAAATCAACTTACGCTGGGTAACAGACTTATACCTAAGGTATGAAACTATTAAAATTCTAGAGGAAATATTGGAAATACTCTTCTAGACATTCGCCTAGGCAAAGAATTTATGAATAAGACCCCAAAGGCAATCACAGCAGCAACAAAAATAAATAAATGGGACCTGATCAAATTAAAAAGCTTCTGCATAGCCAAAGAAACTGTCAAAAGAGCAAACAGACAACCCACAGAATGGGAGAAAATTTTCACAAACTACACATCTGATAAAGGGCTGATAACTATAATCTATTTAGAATTCAGGAAAATCAGCAAGGAAAAATCAAACAACTCTATCAAAAAGTGGGTAAAGGACATGAAGAGAAACTTTACAGAAAAAGACCGAATAATGGCCAACAAACATATGAAAAAATGATCAACATCTCTAATCATCAGGGAAATGCAAATCAAAACCACTATGAGATATCACTTATCTCCAGTGAGAATGTCCTTTATTAACAATTCCCAAAACAACAAATGTTGGTGTGGATGTGGAGAGATAGGAACACTCCTACATTGCTGGTGGGACTGCAAACTGGTTCAACCTCTGTGGAAAGCAATATGGAGATACCTTAAAGCGATACAAGTTGATCTACCATTTGATCCAGCAATCCCATTACTGGGCATATACCCAAAAGAACAAAAGACACTCTATAAAAAAGACACCAGCACTTGAATGTTTATAGTAGCACAATTCACAATTGCAAAGATGTGGAAGCAACCGAAGTGCCCATCAATACATGAGTGGATTAACAAAATGTGGTATATGTATACCATGGAGTACTACTCAGCTATAAGAAACAACGGTGATATAGCACCTCTTGTATATTCCTGGATAGACCTGGAACTCATTCTATTAAGTGAACTATCTCAAGAATGGAAAAACAAGCACCACATGTACTCACCAGCAAATTGGTATTAACTGATCAACACCTAAGTGGACATATAGGAATAACATTTGTCGAGTGTCGGGCAGGTTGGGAGGAGGGAATGGTTATATACATACATAATGAGTATGGTACGCACCAACTGGGGGATGGACACGCTTGAAGCGCTGACTAGAGGGGGGAGGGGGTGCAAGGGAAATACACATAACCTTAACATTTGTACCCCCATAATATGCTGGGAAAAAATTAATAGAGAGAGAGAGAGAAAGAAAGAAAGAAAGAAAGAAAGAAAGAAAGAAAGAAAGAAAGAAAGAAAGAAAGAAAGAAAGAAAG
>CAUYPO010047093.1:0-40651 GCA_963574435.1 Cheirogaleus major
CCCATGTAAATTGCTTTGTAAAAAATAAAAGCCTTTTGCTTGGCACACTGGAACGGTGAAAGGTTATTGTTATTATCTTTTTAATAAGAGGGAGAACCATTTTATACATGTATATGTATTCTTGTAGAAGAAATGGACTTGAAACTGCAGAAAGATGAGTTTATTAAAATTCATGGCAATTCCCATACTATTATATTTTTTAATAACCATTTTGCTTTCTGCTCTGTACCCCTATTGGTGCACGGATGCATGTAGCCCTCACCCAGGTCAAAAGTGATGCTTCAGTGCATCCTTTGGGATTAGGTCTGCATTCGACACAATTAATTTTTTGTGTAAAATTTGATTGAGCCAAGTGAGTAAAAAGACCTTTGAATTTTCACATGTTAAGAGACAAACTTTGAGCATATTCTTGAATTGCAAATACATTAAATAAGGTCACAAAGAGAAGAGGGACCCAAATGCATGTGAAAAAAGGAATGATTGATGGTCCAACCTAAAGTGCCCTGAAATATAAAATCTTCCTGTGCACCTCATCTGATAGATGCCAACCAGAGTATAGGACGAAAGGACTTTTCTGAAGACCATAATGGTCAATTTGTTTAAAATAATAGTATAATAAAAATATTTAATAAAGATAAAATTATTCCATTGTTTGATGACATTTTTTCTTGTGACAGTTTAAAGTATAAAAAATACTCTTACTGGAGTATAAAGTAATATCATATATAAATATATTTTTATTTATAATAAATGTTTTTTTGAAGATGTTTTAAGTCAAATACTACCTAAAGATAAAATAGAATAGCTGAGTCATTGTACATATTTATCCTACACACCACGATATTTTATTCAAATCTTATTATTTCTTTCCAACTTTAAAAAAATTCCTTCCCTCTTCATTGATTCTAGAGATCCCGTGGGGGAAAAGGCTGCAATTGGTATGAAATGTCATAGTATTTATGTTTGTTTACAAGGTTTTGGTCTTTTTATAGCAATTTTTTTAAAACCAGATATTGAATTATGGAAAACTCTTAAATCTGCCTATATCAAGAAATTTAAAAGACATAAAAATTTGTATTGATTATTCTTGGAACAAGCTTCTCAGAAATGAAATGTGATATATTATTTTTAAGCTTTTGTGATTATTTTCTCTAGCCTAGAAAAGCAGGTGGTTAAGAAAACGGCTTCAACTTTCTTCTTCTAGGTGTTGACATCCAGGCACGAACATGTTCTATTTTCACTCTCTTTGCATCAGAATTTAAATCATTAAGCACTACATTGTGGATACCAAAAATCTTTGAAAATGATATTATGAATCCAATCAGTTAAATAAAAAGAAAGCTATGTGCTTCACCTAAAAAATGTCATGCAGAGTAGAAAAAAAAACCTGCCTTGGAAAAAATTATCAATAGCTCTAGAAGTATACAACTAACTCAGATGGAGAAAACAAACTTCCAGCACTCAGCCGACTTTTCATGGGGTTTCTCTAAACTCCATTTTATATGCGCACGTTATTAAATCTCCCTAATGTGGCCCGTTGTCTGGAGACTGGGCTCTACCGGAGTCAACCTAGAGTGATGTAGGTAACAGTAACTGCTGGCACCAGCCTTCTGAGGAGTTATCGTGTTTGAGAAAGAAAACATTGTCAGGGTGGTAGCATAACCCCAAGAGTAATAAAGTGGCCAGACACCTGGAAGCAATTATGTGCATGGTCGAGATTATCCATCATGCTTTGCTCACTGTCTCTCCTTGCAAAGACCTTTGTTTTTACACTCCCGGTAGCTAAATTCTGGGCTGAAAAGCTCATTTCACAACGGTGTTTTCCACCGAGGCCCTTCCACTTACTGCCGTTCCCACATGATGTCGAGCATTTGTTTGCACAGCCCAGCAACAAACCTCAGAGCTGCTGTAATAATAAGTCGGTTACTAGGCTCGCGCGAACAGCCGCATCAATCACACTCCGGCCGTGGCAGAAACAAACGCCCTTTGCCCACCGACACCGCTTAGCGGAGGACGATCTGGGTCCCTCAAATGGAACTGTTTAAACACCACTTTCTGTTTAGATCCTAATTTAATATTTTTCTAAATCAGATTATTGCTTGTAAGTCATGATTGTTAAGTTCCTTCTGACATTTATTTATCGCTCAGATCCCATTATTCATTAGGCTATTGAGCTGCAGGCTGTCCATTTAGCCTGTGTCCTAGAATCCAATGCTTTTTTCTTTCAGGTCAGGGAGTAACAAAACTGTAGAACACTGTTGGATCTTCTGACAATCTTCTAGTGCCTTGAAAACTTTGTCAGTTTCTCAAATACTTTCTCAAATTCTTATTAACCGATTTGAACGGCATTCTTATAATGAATAAAAATCCATGTGCCTATTATACGCATTTCCTGTTCGAGAATGTAAGTTCTATTAAATTGGCTTTCTTAATGTGATATTGGTCATTGATCATTTTACATATTAACTCTGCATAAATGCCCACGACAGGGAAGCTGGGTTGTTTACGAAAAGTTTTTTTGTTTTGTTTTGTTTTCAGTCTGGTACAAAGTGTCTAAGAAGTTTCTCTGAAGCCTGCTAGATTCTCTTCTAAGAAATCTTATAAAACAGAATGTTTTTTAAAACACAAGTTTAGGGAGGTAAATATAAATTTTTGAGTTACTTAGTGTTTATTAAAAGTTCCCACTGAATTGGGAAACATACATTAAACATTCAAATGAAACAGTCTTTATTCCTTTAGGATCTTACATATGAAAGTTGACAGTATATTAAAAAACAAGCCATAATTTGGAGAATAGCAGAAGGGGTGGGAGCCCAAATCAGTGCTGTTTGCCAGAAAGAAAACAGCCCCAGCCCTGCTGTTATCTGTCTCCTATCAGCACTTATCTCCTCTGTCAGTGGCGTGACTTTAAAGGGACTTAGAGTGTGGCTCACAGGGCAGGGCTCCGAGTCTTACAGTTACTGCCATTGATAGCTTCCCAGTGATCCTTGCTGTTTGGAAAACCAAGTTCAGTTACTTCCTATGCAATTTCTGCAAAACATGTAACTGCTCCCATAACTCCAGTTTTGAGATTAGTAAGCCACTTCTAACAAAGATGACTCCATTAAACAAAACTCAGCCTCCTTTTCGGCCATTTTCAGTTCCAAAGGAGATTTTTGTAACCAAGGAATCCATCTTTGTACACCCATACTTTCTAAAATGTTATATTCTAATGTTAACTTGGTGAATAGATTGTCATTCTCAGAAGCTGGAAATGAACAAGAGACTGCATGATCATTCCAACAGGCTGACAAACGAGTGCAATAGAACACCTTGTCCACATAAAACTCTATTTTCCTCTACCCTTATCAGACTGCATTGTGATTTCCAGCCCTCCGTTTCCTCTCAAATCTTTCAGCTTCTTCCTACAATTCGCCCATCCCCAGTACCACAACCCATCTTTAAAATAGCACATTGCCAATCTCAGGTGACCAAGGCGACTGCCTCTACAGTTAAATAGCACTCTATTGCAATCGTTCTCAAGGCAAAGTCACCACAAAGAGCACAATACAAGAATGCTGAAAAGAGCTTAGCAGCTAGATCAGTATTTCTCCCTTATTCATTCACACAATAGCCCACAAGTTGGATAAGACAGTTTTTCATCATTCCATTTTCCTTGTTCTAGGAGCATTATACCTTAGATCAATTTCTGAATTAAAGGCCATTCCTAAACTTTCCTACCCTAGGATTTAAAAACATTTATATGCTTCCACTGCCACTATTAACACTATAAATATTTCCAATTGGCCCCCTGCAAAAAATCCAACTTAGATGAATTGATTTTGTAAGCAGGATACTGATTTAATAAAAATAGGCTTCACCAGATCTCAGCTTTAAACACCCCATGAACCTCTCCCTTGTTGCTAGTGGCCTTTTCATCATTAAAAGTGCTGTTCTCACTCCATTAATTTCTTCTATTGTTGAAGGGAGTGGTCCCCAAACCTGCCAAGGCACCAGAATCACCAAGGGAGATTTTTCAAAACATCTAGGTCATGCCCGCCCCCTCAAGATTCTGATTGTTTAGGGCTGGAATGGGATCTGGATATTTGTATTTTCATAAAGATTCCCAGGTGATCCTGCTGGGCTAAGATTTTAGGAAACACTCACCTGTCCAAACTTCTTCTTGACCAGAAGGACAGTGGCTAATCAACCACGTGCCCAGACTTGGCTAGCTTGGCATCCACCCACCCCAGTCCCAAGATTCTCCTTTAGCAACATGGAAGTTTTGAGGACCAGACTTGTAGAGTTTGCAAAACTTATCGAAATAATTCTGACATGCACCATCAGTTGAGAGTCAGGGATATACCGTGTTTCCCCGAAAATAAGACAGGGTCTTATATTAATTTTTCCTCAAGAAGACACCCTAGGGCTTATTTTCAGGGGACGTGTTATTTTTTTAAGTACAATACAACAATCTACATTTATTCAAATATAGTTTAGTCATCTTCTTCTGGAACATCATCATAACTCTCCAAACCCCGAATTCCATCCTGAATTTCTTGCGACTCTATTTCCTTTAGAACCACTGGGCCCAATCTCTCATGTCGAGCAATAGAGCTCTCATTAAAGGAGCAGGGCTGGCTTATTTATCAGAGATCCAGTGAGCACTGGGTCCAATCTGCACAGTGGAGCAGAAATGATCTCTCTGGGCTCAGTAGGAGACTGCTTGCTGAAGCCTTTCTCCTATCCCCTAGTGTTTGTCGGGGGTGAGAGAGGCCCACAGTGCTGAGTAGAATGGCAGCCACAGATTTTCTTCTTCCCCCTGGGGACACACAATACCTAAAGCGAGAGTCCCGCTCCTCACTTCACTGAGGAGACTTTCCCCTCAAAGCCTCAGCTTGCAGCACGCACAGGATGGCCGGGACCTGACAGGGGGAGCTGACCTTATTGGTGGGGGGTGGGGCTGCCCGCACCTTTCCGGTCACCTCTGGGATAGTAGCTGTCACAATGGGGCAGATGAGAAGGGCTGCTCGTCTTCTTTACCGCTCCCGAGGAAATGCATGGGTTGTGCAGATACGCTGCGTAGCCACACCCATCACTAGGCCTTATTTTCAGGGTAGGGCTTATATTGTGCAAATGCTTAGAAAAATCCTGCTAGGGCTTATTTTATGGATAGGTCTTACTTTCGGGGAAACACGGTAGAGATTTAATCAGTAATAAATATTTCCTAAATATACAGCATTGTAAATTCTAAACTCTGTAACCTAGCCACACATTTTTATTCATTTGGAATAAACAACCGAAATCATGAAACAGCCACTGAGAGGCCATTTTGCTTCTTCACCAGTCTTTGAACAAGAATGTTTAGTAAACTCGTCCCCAGAGAGTAGAGCTTCCAGTATGTTTTAAACCCTTTAGCGTAAGGACGGTCCATAAACCCACTCACAAGTCTAGTTCAGGATTTAACTACCTTTATTTCCCAGATATCCTTTCTTCTACATTATAACCTCCATTCTTCCTGTTGCAGGTTAGGCCTTTTTTTTTTCCTACCTTCAGTGGAGATGGAGAACAACAGATGGTGGCACACATAGAAATCTGGTAATGGATGTAGGATTAGTTTGTGCCTTGTACTGCTGTGATCAACACCGCTCCTAAATCCCCTTTTTGCCCTCTATGGTAGGATCATAATGACAGCCCAATTTATCAACTGCGAATATTGGTATAAACAGCTTCAAGGCTGGGATATTTTTCATACCCCCTTGAAAACTGTCATCAGTTCTGTAGAGTAGTAAGGAAACCGTTGATCCATTTAAGAGACTGTCAGCAGGTGTACAAAGAAGTGAAAGATGGATGCTTTGGAAAGGTCTTAGGAAAGGAGGCTCCAGCTGTCTGAATACATGACTTCTCATACACAGTCTGACCAGCCATGGAGAAAGGGAAATTATGGGGCAGGGTGTAGCTTCCAGCACTGCATTTATCAGTGTAAGGAACAATTCTCTTCAGAAGGAAATTTCCAGACATGCATTCCTTAGTTGTGAAGTATTTGAATTATGGCAATGTCGTCTGTGTCACTATTATCCAGAGTGCCAACTTTTAGATTATAAACTTGTGTCTCAGAAATTCTAAACTGAGTGCTAACACCCCCACTTTCTGAAAATGATTAAAACCCACTGCTTGGCATCATAGACTGGGTCTAAATCTTGAACATTTCTTTTCCTCAGATGATCATGCTGTCCATCTTAAAAATCAACAGATCATCTGGAGTTTCAAACTTCACATATGTCATTTATGTGCCATTTACTCAGGGGGAAAAATGCGTAGATTTTTCCTTTGGTAGACAGAGATATTTTGGTAATCTAGCAGCTTTGCTTTAACATAGCAATAACCAAAAATCTAATTCTGGCCAAGTTGCTGCATTATTTAAGTGATCTGATTAAAAAAGCAGTCTCATTCATTAGCAATCAGGTTCTCAGAGAGAAGCAAGTATATATTACCCCCCAAAAAGTAATAAAATCATTTGGTCTTTATTATACTGGTTTTAGAAGATGTTTTTAAGTAGTAGATATAAAACAATTTCACAAATTTTCAAATACTATACAACTGTAATATTCAATTACTATTGTGCATTTTGGGTCTATTTTAAAGGAGTTTGTTACAAACAAAAACCAGGCAAATTTGGGGCTTATTTTAGTAGCATTTTAGTAATATAACATGTTATTAAAATTAGAGTTGATCTTTTTTCACTACAGTGCTCTTTTGTGGTGTATGTATTTTTAATGGTGGCTATTAATTGAATTTGATATAAAATGATGTGATATATAAGCAAAAAAATATAAATCCATCCATGGGATAAAATAGGAAATGACTGAAAAACAAGATGGTAAGTCCTGTAAGATGTTAAACCCATTCATGAAATCATGAGCAATTCAAGATTACCCTCAAAATTTGCATTCGATTCAATCAATTGTATGAAAACTATTCTTTCTATCACAAACTTATGCTAAGAGCAAAAAGTTCAGACTTACCTCATAAATGGTGGTTTCTGTAAGAACAAAACAGAAGGAAGAAAGCAAAAAGGAAAAGAATATATTGCATTACTCTAAGATCTCAAACCTAAGTTTCTCTAGTCTGGTCCCGATTTTTCTGGGTGTGCAGAACATTGCTTATTTTCCTAACTGCACTAAATGATGCCCTAAAGCCTTAGAAAGAATTAATTTGGATGCTGAGGGTAAATAGTTTGTTCAAAACCATTTTGCCAATGTAGTTTACCAGAGACTGGAGCTTATTATGTTGATATGGATGCATTGCTTTGGCTCAATGTTAGTCTCAGACAGGGTCACTTATTTACATACAAATAATAGGCTTCCTATGACATCTCATACATGTCCTGGTTTTGTTATTTTATTTATAATTTAGAGGTTTAGTTTGGGTTAGTCACAGCCAGGGCACAAACAATGAAACACATAACAAACAGCCCAATTCAAATCACAGCATCATCTCCAAGAATAACTATCTCTCCAACATTTGGGGTCAAAAGACAAATCAGTGTTAAATCCAGCATGTCCTCTTTGTCATTCCTTCTCGTAAGCATGTGAAAAGCACCACTTGGAAAGCTATCTGAATGGAGAAGAGTTGCTATATGCTATTTGCTAAACCTAAAGAACATTCTGTCTGTTCTTGTAATCTGTGGGCTTATTTTTAAATGACAGATTACAGTTTTTATAATGAAAAATACCCACTTTGAAAAGTTCCTGAATTAGTACTCACGTTGAAGACTTTATGTCAGGAAAAGGAAGTACTACAGCGTGTTACAGATGGTCAAACTGCAATATGCATTAGCTAGAGACAAGGAAGGAAATCGCCCCTCCACCAAAGCCCCAGTGTGATAATCATGATAATCTAGCACTCCTGCCAAAGCTCTTAAATTTGTCTGTGATGGTTTCTTTAAACAGACCTAGGATGATGTTGAAGAAAAATTAACTTCCTTTCCTTAATTAGTAATGAATCTTCAACCTATCATATTTATATAGCATTTTCCTAAAGCAGTTATCAACACTATTTTGTTGATATCTAACACACTCCTAGATGAGAAATCAGAAAACCAGATCAAATTTGCCCAAATCTCCAATCTCCGCGTGTATTAGTGATGTAGGCTGAAAGGAGAACTTCTGAATACCGTCGTTTCCCTGCTGCTAGTTCATGAGCTGCACACAGTGTAAAAAGTGTGTTGGCCGCTAAACCTGGGCCAGTCAATATTTCAGAGAAAAGGAAAATACTAGAGATCTGAGCTGATTCCCAACTTACATATTATAAAACATTGCTTCTTTTAAGTAGAAACTCAAGTTCTCTAACTACAAACATACTTTTTCCTAATATGATAAGAGTCTAAGTAGAATAAGAATCTGCTTAGATTTGTATAACTGACTCCCTTCCTAACGAATCTTCAAGCCCAAATGAAGAGGAGTTCTTCTACCCATAAATGGGTGCTTCAGCTTCCCTCTCTAGAGAAATTCAACTCTGAAGTAGCTAATATCATTAAGTTGAAGAGATAAAATGAAAAGGGAAATCTAAGAATATATGTTATTTTAAAGGCATAAGATGGGTAGGAATACCGGGTCTTAGAATTATTTTATTTCAATCTTCTTGTCCCCTACATGAGCACCAGTGGGGCAAATGTCGAGAAGACAGCCCGACCTGCATTCTCCCAGCTCCCAGAGGCTTCATGTGCAGAAATTGAGTTAGCTCTGACCGTGGGGCCACCACTGCTCAAAGCCATACCCCATGCATTTACAGGTATGGACTCTTCTGGCTGAAGGGATGCTCCAGAGAACCCTGAGCTCTGTTCCCCGTGCTGTTCCAAGAACTGGGTTGGTTAATGAATCAAAGAAAAGGGCAACTAGCATAAAGCCAAGTGTCACTGCTGGGGTGCTGAGATCTCAGGCCTTTTTTCTAGATTCTTAAGGTTTTCATGTGAGGACGGGGGTGGAAGAGGGATAGGGAGTTGGATGGGGCTCAAAGTCAGTTGTCTTCCAGTTTAATTATGTGAAATGGCAAATGCCTCTTTTTATAGTCTCATATTTTTTCAGGTGTCTCACTGCCTTTTGGTTTTGCCACAGCTGTGCCTTGGAAAGGATTGTTAGTACTTTTGGCTTAAACAAACCTAAGCTATCCTGATATAAGACCAACCTTCCTCAGCGTGTGTGGTGTGTGGTTTAGGCTATATTTTACACAATAGCTAACTGCTGAAATTGTTGCTAAATAACCTTAATGTTTAATACTTTATTCTATTTTCTAGAGGGAATCAAAATCACATGGTAATGCTTCCAAATTCTTCTCAGTTCTGATAGCATGATCTAGCCTTCTCTCCTGTGTTTCTTCTGCTTTCAACCTTGTAAGTTTGTTTTCAGGCAAAGGTACTTTGTGTTCACATTCTACAGGGATTGTTTTTTCCCACTTTCTCTCCTTCTTTTTTTATGTTTTCCTTCGGAGTAAAATACCATATGGCAGACACGCATGTATACTGCTTGGTAGATTAATGAATTTCCACTGAGATCACATATTCTTCTCCTCTGGGAGTTTTTCTGCCTGTACTCTACATTTCAGATTTTATACAGCTCTTTCTTGGTAATATGACTTACAAATTGCATATTTACATCTCTTCCTAGGGTGTGTGCAACAAGAATCCTTGAAGTGCATGCCGACAGCACCTACGATGGGAATCATTCAATACCATTATCAGTGCCACCCAACATATTCTAGACCCAGCATACAAGCAAGACCTGTGTACAGCTTGTTGTAAGAGTTGGGATAACACCAAATCTGGCTGAGCCGCTGCCCTACATTTTTATTTCTCAACATAAATATTTTTTATATGAATAAAGCAATATTTTTTTCCTCAGTACAAAGGGCTATTTTTTAATCTCCCTTTTAAAAGGTTTCGGGGGAGGATTTAATGCACATAGACAGCAGCACTATGAATGCAGGCTTTGCACATTGCAGAGTCACTGACCTTTTAGCCTTCTGGAGTTTAACTATTTCCTGATGTCTTTTAACAGTAATTTTCTTGTTGGAAAAGCCCTCTCTAAACTGATAGCATCTAAACAAGCCTCTACCTTAATTGGAAAAATTCTCCCATAAATATTTATGCTGCAGTGATTAGGCCATTTACTGAACTCAACTGCCCATTATGGGTTAAAACAGGGAGCATTGTTTTGAGTTGCCTAAAGCCTGACATGGTTTATTGGAGGAGACCTGAAGCTGTAATTTATTTAATCAAGCCCCTGACCCCAGCCCTCTGGAGTAGCCAGTAATTGTGAGGGAGAACTAACCCAAGACCACATTGACTAGAGTCAGTATTCTGAGTTGTAAATTCTGAAAGTCTAATTTGGAAGCAAAAAAGAAAAAGAGTAAAGTATGTAGAAATGAAAGCCCCATGTTTTTGTGTGTTGTACTGTGGTAAAGATGGATGGATAGATAAATAGATAGGTGATAGACACATAGATGATAGATTGATGGAAGAAAAATAAAATTAAAAAAAAAAAACTTCAAAGCAGTGAGAAATAACCTAGTTTACCACAGGGTTTACCTCCTGCTGGTTCAATGTCTCTCTGTGGCTGTTTGCTCTTTTTATAGTTCTGAAGTTGTGTCATGCAAGAGCTCACATGGCATTTAATTTAATTTTTACTTTATAAAACATATCAAATTTGGGGTGCAAATAGGAGTAAGGAAGTCTTTTGTATTAAAATCTGTTAAGGAGACTCCTGCTTAAGCACAAATTCTAGATTAATAAAGCCCAAGGTGAAAAGATGAATGTGTCTTTTCTTCTCAGGTGTTGAATCGGTATTTCTTCTACACGTGTGGTCATGATTTTCAGGAGCTAGATGGTGGGTATGAGCACATATTTATACCATGTGTGTATATAGACGTATGTGTGTGTTTATGCAAATAAATAAATGAAAACATTTTTTCTTATTTTATTTCCCTTTCCAGCTGCAGCTATCCTCCCAATTCCATTTCTGAGTCATGATTAATTCATATGTATACAATAAAAAAGAACCTCTTCTCCCTTGGCCTTTTGACCTCCCAGCTGCAGACTCAAGCATCCATTTCTTATTCCAAGGTGTGATTTAAAAGATATACTGAAACTAAAAACATATTTTCTTCTTTAAACTCTTTAATACCACTACCTGGCTACTACACTCCAGATTTCTAGTTCAAGAAGAAATTCTAAAGTCAAAAATTATAATGGTTTATTAAACTATAAATCATCTTTCCTCTTTGTTTAAACTTGCATTTCACTGAGGCTCCCACATTTTCCTTAACTCCTATGTAGCTTGGCAATACCAGTGTCTTCTCATGGCTTCTCCTGTCCTATTTTCCATTAGCAAGTACTTGCAAACACTGTCAGTATAAAAGAAAAGTACATCACAAAACTGGCTTCTGCCCCATCCTAACATTAAGAGCATACAGTACTGTGTTCTCATCAGAGATGGTTTCTAAACCTTGGAGAAGGAATCAAAGAAGTTTGGTTTTCTAATTAATAAGCATCATAGGCCACATGGTTTCAGAGCCCTATAGCTTCAGCTTCTATACTGTGAAAGACATTTTTAAGGACTACACAGGGAACTAGGTTAGACATCTAGGCTAGGCAGGTTGTTGCCATAACCATTTGAAGCTCTTTTTACATATTAAGAGAAGAGTATCTTTGCACAGATGCTTTTAGATACACAGATGATACCTAGTTGTTTCAACTTCATTCATATGAGAAATGAACAATTCTCCAAGGAGCTTTGAACACATGCACAAAAAAAAGGGTTAATTTATTTTACACCAAACAGAATACCTCACCTTTAATTCAGAAAATCTCTTTGAAGAAGCTTATACTAGGAATCTAATTTTTCCTGTTAAATTATTCATTCCTTGTTCTACTTGGGTGTTATTATCTCTGTCAGAGTGATGGATGTTACAGAAACAGTCATTAGGTTGCAAGCTACAGAGATTTTATAAAAAGGTTAAAATTATGACAAAAAAGCAAACAATAGATGTGATTGTGCAGGTCTCCCTGTAAGAGTAACCCAGGAGCTGGGGATAGGTAGATTTTCTGTTGAAGGATGAAAATGTCTCTAGGAAAGAAAAAACAAAAGTAGGGGAAGAGATCTGTTCCTGTGGGGCAGAAGGAAGGTGACTGCAGATAGTAACATTTCTCAGTTGCTCTGATCACAGCACTCTGAAGTTACCCTTCCTCCCACGCAGGGCCATTTCCTTAACAGAAAGGACAGTGTGCTCCACAGCCGCAGATGGCTCTCTTCATTTTAGCCAGCAAACTCAAAAGTATAAGCCATTGGTTAAAAGCAAACAAGACAATGAAATTAGAACCAGCCCAGAAAAAGCTCAGCCCCTATCAGTAAATGAGCTTTTTTCCCCATTTTCATAACAATACAGCTTACTTTTCATGCACTTCCTAAGGGGTCATTATAGTTCCAAGTGTATTACTCATTTAAGCCTCTCAACAACCACTTTTACTGTCTTTTTCTGTATAGGGAAACTGAGAAACAAAGGAGTTAATCCCATTGCCCAAGGTGGCACAGCTGGTCAACGGAAGAGCCAGCATCTGAACTTAGTGAGCATAGTTCCAGACTCCGTGCTCTTGGTTCCGGGCCCCATGATCTTAACAACATACAGTGTTGTCATTCTTAAAAATAATTAGGCTCTAAAAATCACTCAAAGAAATGTGCTGTGACACACTATTCAAATCTGAGTTTGGAAAGGAAGTGCTCTATTGTCTCTGACTACCTCTGGGTTCACGAAAGGCATTGTTGTTGGAGGAAGAGCTTCATATAAGTAAGGACAATCTCCAGGTGTTGTCTCTGAACTCCATTGAGCAGATCAGAACATAGTACCTTAAAATATGCTGCTTTGGCATATTGATTATTTTGAGCTGAAGGCAATTGAGAAATAGCAGATGCAGAGAAGGATCTCTGGTCTTCCCACTTTCTAGCTAAAATCATGGCATAATTTCCCATGCCCTCCTTGGATCAGGGTGCCTTGGAAAGGCACCCTCCTTGTATCAGAAAGAAGAGAACACTCTTATCATCAGAGACAGGGAGTTGATGTCAAGATGAGTCTGTACAAACAAACCTTATTAAGAACAACCCTTAACATCCATTAGTTTCTCCTCACATATTTCCTGGTAACTTTCCCGCAGTTTACTGCCCCTGGACCAAACCCCTTTTTCCTTTGTCTTGTCATGTCTCCACAATTTATCACTCTTTGTTAATGTGGTATATAAGCCCCTAGGTCTAGCTGATTCTTTGGGGTTTTTACTTCTTCCTATGAAGCTCCCAAGCGACATAAAAATACTAATATCAAAACTTGTATGTTTTTCCTTCCATTAATCTGTTTTATGTCAGTTTAATTTGTAGGCCCCTGCCAAAGAAACTAAGAGCATAGAGGAAAAGTCTTTCCTCCCCTACACCATCACCTCCTTTCTTTGTTCCTGCATCCCAACTGATCTTGCTCTTCAAACTCAGTGTGACTTTTAGTTCCTTGATTCTTCCTTATTCTCTCAGTTTATTGTCTCCTCCCACCCCTCTGTGAACACTCAATGTAATCTCCTAAGGCAACTATTTTCAATGCTTTCTCTTCCCAGGGCCCTACCTGCCATTACTCTTGACCTTATGCTAAACACTCTATGGCATTAACACCAATTCTCAAATCTGGGTAAACTCAACCATGTGATTTCTTACTTTAAGTTCCACATTATAAGCACCTTGGGCAGATAATGATTCAGGTTTCTCAATCTCGGCCAGGTCCTTGGTTCATATTCCTTTAAGTCATTCATACCAGCTGGTTCTACTATTTGGTTTTATGTTTCCTTATTTTCTATTAGCAATTGAGCATCTAATCTATGCCAGGCCCTGCACTAATCACTTTTACAAAGAAGAGAAATTGAGACTCTGAGAGATTTAATAAAGTTGCCCACCATCACACAGCTAGCAGGGTCAGGCCAGGATGCCCCCCCACTCCCGCCCAGTCTGTTTACACAGAACATACTGGTAACACAGCCCTGCACAGCAGAATCTCGTCATGCATGTCTTCATTCATACAAAAGGCCCAAGGCAACCCAACCCATTCATCTGGTGCTCAACCAAAGAAACAGCCTTCTGTTTCATTGCTGGAGGAAAAGCTGGCTCTGTCAGACTATTTGAGAGACAGGACAATACACACAAAACCATATATATTGTACTTTATGGGAGATTTAGGGAATTTTTCAAACATCATCTTGATTACATGTGATTTTTACTTTATGTGCTGACATTCAAATCTAATCTTGAGTAACGTGCTACTTCCTGGCACTGCCGCTACTTCAGCTTCTATGGGCCCAGCTCTTTCGAACCATTCCTACCACTTGGTGCCACTAAGCCACTCTGGTTTCCCTTTACCTCTGTAGATAATCTCACCATGACCAAACTGCAGAAGCAAATCACTCAAAATGAACGCTGCTACTTCCTGCCTCCCACACCTTGAATTACTATCACCTCTTCCTTTTCTCCAATCCCAAAGGAACTCATTTTCTCCTTCTCCACTTCTCCCCCCTGGCTATTCCCAGCACCTCCTATTTTCTTCTATATCTTACCCTCTTACTTCTGAACCCCTCTCCTAATTCCATTTCCTTTATGCTACAAGCATGCCAAAGTCTTACCTATGGCCAAGAACTCTACAGTGTTTTATTATGAAGTTTAAGAAGTATGTTTCAGTCAGACTACTTGTGTATAAATACCGACTTTACCACGTAGCCATGTGATCTTAATCTCTCTGTGCCTCAGTTTCCCCATCTATGAAATGTAAACAAAAGTATCCATTTCAGACAGTTGTGAGGATTTAGATAATCTATGTAATGCCCTAATAAACATGCAATAAATGTCAGCAATTATTGCCAGTTTAATCTCTTTTTCCTCCAACATAACATTTTCTCTTTCACTTTCTCTTCACTACCTAACTTCTTAAAAGATTGTGTCCTCGCACCTTTGCCATGTGAGATTAAGTCTTGCTACTTTGAAATTTCTCTTAGGCTACTGATGATCTGTTATCACCACAGTGGATGATACCCAAGCCCTGATTTTGCTTCTGAGTCCAGCCCACATTTCCACAAGCAGCAACATACCCTTAAGCATTCCTATCTCACAGACGCCTTGAAGTCAATTTATCCAACTCAGAGCTCTACATTCTCCACACTTACTCTTTCATTTTCATTCCTTATCTTCACTATTCCAGCATAGTAACTCCATGTATGAATACACTATAGTAGTACCAATTTACACTCCCATCAGCCATATATAAAAATATTTATTGCTCCCTATTCTTGCCAAACATGAACTTTTTAATTTTTATTTTCTGGAGTGTGTGTGAGTGGTATCATTATTTGCATGTCTCTCATGACTAGAGTTCGAGGACTTCTTTATGTGCCGAAGGTCCCATCCTTTCACTTTCAACCTCTCTGAATCCTTCTGTTTCAGGTGTGCTGGTTGAATTTGACATATAGCTGAATTTAGTTTCTTAAGCAGTCTGGCAATTTTGTCTTTTAACTTAAAAATGTAGCCCATATGCATTTTTTATGATTACTGATACATATTTTTTTAATTCAGAATATTATGGGGGTACAGTCATTAAGGTTACATACATTGCCCTTGTCTCCCTTCCCCCTTTGAGGCAGAGCTTCAAACGTGTCCATCTCCCAGACGGTGTGCATCACACTCACTACGTATGTAAATACCCATCCCCTCCTCCCCCCCACCTGCCCCACACCTGACGAATGTTTGTTTTTCTTTTTTTCTTAACATTTAGGTTACATTTTATATCTTTGCCTCTCTCTAGCAAGGGTTAGAGGGATGCCCTTCCCCGTCACAATGTTCACCCCATCCCACAGATGTGGGACTACCCCTCCAACCCCCGAATCCCTGATGAACACCACCACCCTTTGAGCACCATAGTGTTAGTCAGTACCAATTTGATGGTGAGTATATATGGAGCCCATTATTCTGATCTTGTGTCACCTCACTTTGGATAATGGGCTTAAGCTCAATCCAGGATAATATAAGCGGTGCTAATTCGCTGTCATTTCTTAGGATTGAGTAATTTTCCATTGTAAACATATACCAAATTTTAATAATCCACTCATGATTACTGATATATTTTGATTCACTTATATTTTCTTATTTTGTGCTTTCTAAATTTTCTGCTTTTTCAATTTCCTTGTTTCCTTTTATCTTCTTTCTTAAATACTTTTATGTTATTTTTTCTCATTCTTAATTCTGTCCATAACTAGTTTCAAACTATAAATTATTCATTTATTATTTTAATCATTAACATAGAAATTTTAACATGTGCATTTAATTTACTGTGTAAATTAGTAAAATATAGTTACCATAATATTTTGGTTATATCACTATCATAATAGCAAAATTAGACATTGTTGTTATTGTTCTCATTCATCTGCCCTTCTTGGATACTTAGGATATATTACTGATCAAATCCATCAGTGTCATTTGCCTAAAAAAATTTCAATGTTGTTCTCAAGCTTGAAAGATAATTTTGCTGGGCACACAACACTAGTTTAACAAGTATTTTCTCTACAATCTGAAGATAGTTTTCTATGTTCTTTTAGTTTACACTGTTGTAAGATGAGGTAGGTTAGATGTTAATGAGAAGTTAGATGCCAAACTATTAATCTTCCATAGATAATAGAAACCTGTTTTTTCTCTCTAGCTAATTGGAGGTTGGGGGAAGGGAAGTCTTTGGTATTAAGAAATTTTACTACAAAGTGTTTTGATGTGGATTTCTTTTTATTTAATGTTCTTGGAACATTTTGGACTCTCTTCTTTTAAGGATTCTAAGGGATTCATATTCATATATCATTTTTGTATAATTCTAAGACCTTATCACTTCAAACAGTGCCTCTGCATTACCTTTGTTTTTTATCTGGAAGTCTAATTAGACATTTGTTACATTGTCTTACTACACCTTTCATGTTTCTTAATTTCTCTTTTATACTATTTTATGTATTTGTTTCTCTTGCTACATTCTGGATTTCTTCAGATATCTTCCTGTTCATTAATTCTCTCTTCAGCTTTGTCTAATCTGTTGTTTAATCTATTCATTGTCTTTTTTATTTTAATTATCATTATATTACTTCTATAATTTCTATTTGAGTCTTTTCAAATCTATTAATTTTTTATTTCTTTAAATACATTAAATATACTAATTCAATAATTATAATATCTAATATTTTTATGAGTCTGAGGCTGCTGTTTTTATTTTTTAATATGTTCAGCTTTTTTCTGTTTCTTTGGTTTTGTTTTTGCTGATTCATTTTCATGGTTGCTTCTTGCCTTGTATTATACAATTTTGTTATCATGAGCACATGTTCAATAAACTTTAGCTGTGGGAATTTTTGAGTTGTAAGTTAAAGGTGCATTCCTCCAGGGAGATTTATATTTGCTTCTGCCAGGCATCTTGGGATACTGCTAATCTAGGATCACTTTATAGTAATTTCCATATTAAAATATCTCAAAAACAAGAGTATTATAAATTTGGGCCTCAAATCCCTGCAATGGCCAGCTCAGGGGAGCATTTTTCCCTTCCATTCAGAATCAAGGTCAAGACAGGGATATTTGTATTTCACCAAGAGTGTAATATGGTAAGTAGGTTTAAGCTCATTGTCTCTCATCTGATATCCATTTTGGTATGGTCTTAAGTTTTGCTTTCTGGCCCCAACTTAGCAACAAAACCAATGCTCTAAGTTATAGGGAAATGGCAGATAACTTTGGGGAAACAGCTGATTTTCACCACTGGCTTGCCTCTATTGATATGTAATTTTGTTCCATCTTTAGCCTCTTAGAATTTTTATTTACTTTGTTTCCAGCTCAGAAATGCATTTAAAAATATTTATTAAAATATTTTACTGAGTTTTTAGGTATGGAAGGGTTGTAGGATTTCGTAATGCTTGAAATAGAAGTTCTCTTAGAGCACAGAATACTTTTTCACAGTTATTTTAAGGAACCTAAAACATATTTAATGACGTATTATTGAGTTATATAGATATGTGTGTTTGCCTTTCATAAGAGCATGTTCAGTTCCTGCAGGAAATGAAACTTTTCTTTTTTAGTGTTTACCTTCTTCAGCTACAGGGTAAGGCTTTGCCTTAAGTAGCCACTCAGACACTCCATAAAGGGATGAGTTGATGACCTTATTCTCTTCCCTGGGCTCCCACAGAAATTATGTTTATCATGGAGTACTTACCACATTGCAAAAAATTGTTGGTGTTTCTCCCTACTCAGTAAATCAGAATTCCTTATAGGAGGTGATCTTGTTTTATTGCCTTTGCCTATTTAGAGCTTAGTTTACAGCTTGGCCCACAATAATACTAAATGAATATTAACTCAAAGGAGTCATAGCCTCTCTCTATGAGACTGGCATGTCAGACAGGAGGAAGCAACTGTGTTCATTTCAAGAATGACACTGAATCCAGTGATTCAGATGGGCTGAGAAAGGCCTGCCATAGCTAAGACAGAGGAAACCAAAGAGTCAGGCTTGACAGTCTCTGTTGTCATCTTTTCTGAGAGTTGTTACTTTAAGGGTCAGAGACCAAGGGACAGTGAAACAAACAAACAAAAACTTTCTTAAACACAAATCAGAACCTTTTCTTCCTGCTGTAGACTCTGATGAGTTGTCCAAAAGAAAAATCTAATCCTTCTGTCCTCCACTCATTTCAAGGAAAACAGATGTTAAATATTTTAGCATCTTGGGTTATTTCAAGCTCTTGAAATGAGTTTAGATTAGCAAAGTTGAAGTGTTAGAGTATGTGGTAGAATGCTGGTTCCCTATATAAACCCATAAATGGGTATTTTAATCTGAAATCTTTAGTATTTTCTGGAATTTAGAAATTTCTTAATTTAGGAAAAATATTCCTAAATTAATACTGTGAGCAACTTGTGACTCCTCAGGCTTTATCAGATCTTATTTTGACTTTGACTCTGGAGGTAATTTCAGTCCATGGAATCATGGCCAAGGCTCACTAGAACTGATCCATCCTGATTCCTAATGAGGCTATAAGTGAGTTTCACTCTTCACTCAGGGAGGTCCAGACTGCTGGAATGCAGACCACTCCCTTTTTCTGAACGTCCTCTTAGGGCAGATCAGCTCCAGCTTGTAGCCTGTGGCTGCCAAACATGTAACTTGCTGGGAATTCAATACTTTCCTTGACCTGTTGGCTTTAAAGTTTGCTTTGATGCCCTTTGCCTTTTATTCCTTCATCTCTTCCAGAAGTTCCACCACATAGCCTGACTTAACTTTTGTTCTTTGTTCTGTAATTCTCTACCCCTGAAACAGGAAAAACCATCTTTCCTGTTACCTACCTCGAAGAAATAATGAGAGGCAATACTTTGAACACTTCGGGAGAAACTATGCTAAATTATTTCAGAAGTGAAGTAACTAGTCGTTTTTTCCTTAAAATTCTTACAAATTTTCATATAACATACAAAAATAGCCTAAAAACCTTTGTTTTGTAAAGTCCCAAAACATAGGAGATATAAGTGCTTCACTTCAAACTTCAACTCCAAGGTCACCTCTTCTAGGAAAATGTTCTGACTCCCCTACAACCTAAAGCCAATACAGACTGTTTGAAATTATAAATATTGGCACTTATAAAACACTATAAGCCAGACACAGTGTTAATGTTTTATATATAAAGCTATGTTTCCATCCATTTATTTCCTCATTAAATATCAAATATGTAAAGTGTGCCAAGCTTTGTGGCAAAATGAGTTTATGGTGATGAAAAAGATATGGTCCTCACCCTCCCTGAGCTACAATCTAGTGAGGAAGATAAATACTATATATAATACACACACAAACACACACACACCTCCGCAGACTACAGAATTACACATTATGACAAGTATTGTGTAAGAAAACAATAGGCAGCTAGGAAAGAAGACAAGAAGGTGAATGGAGCTATTGATAATTTGCACTTTGGGATCAAGAAAAAGATATGTGAGCTGTGACCTGTGAAAAGACATTCAGGCTGAAACCTCAGAAATGAGTCATAATTAGTGGAGGGAATTAGGGCATTAGAGCATTTCAGACAAGGAACCAGCAGGTGCTAAGGCCCTGAGGCAGAGAAAGCTTGGTGCACTTCCTCCAGGAGGACCTGGAGGAAGAAGGGCTGTTGTGTAGTGAATAAAAGAGAGGGTGGAAAAGATGAGATTGATGAGAGAGACAGAGGCTAGAACCTAGCATGATGCTAAGGAGTTTTTATTTTATTCTAAGTGATTTCATGATAAGTATATCTCATTAAAACCTCAAAACGCCCTTTGAGATGAATAGTACTATTATCTTCACTTTATAGATATAGAAACCGAGGCTCTGAGAGACAAAGTAATTTGCCCCACATCACACAGGTAGTGAGGTACATAGGTAGTATTGGAAACCAGTCTTCAAACATCCAAGTTTAAGAGCTTAAAAAAATTATACTAAACCACTTCCCCACATTGCCAGGGCACCCTGTACAAATCACTATTATAGCACTTACATCATTGTATTTCAACACTTATAATAGCACTATATTTTAACTTATTATTTATCTTTATCTTCTGGTCAACTGAAAGCTCCTTGAGAGCAAATATCAGATCTCATTTGTCACACTGTCTTGAACATGGTCGGTCCCTGCTCTCATTGAATGAATGAACACTCAGATAGACAGAGTTGGAAAGATATTGAGCTGTTCAAATCCATATTTCTAAGGCTTATCCTTCAAAAAAATATTTTGGGTAACAAAGAATACGGAGAAGTTAGGAAAGGATTTTTAGTCAATTTGTTATGAATAGCAATAAAATATTAGATATAATTTGATCTGTTCTTTGTTTTCTTTGGGGAGGACACAAGAAATTATTTTCTCATCCTCATGAATAGGAGATTCTCATCCTCCTGAATAGTATTATAGATTTGAGAAAAGTGATATGATTTCAGGGCACAGGAGACCAATATGTTTTAAAGTAATTGTTACTGTTATTTCTTCCAGGTACTTTTTCACCCCTGTGGAAGTAGTCCATCTCTGCTGGTTCCAACCAACCAAATGCTAGAAAATAAAACCTCAAATTGTACCTTACATAAGCTAGTGTCTTTGAGCACTATCAATAGCTAAATAAGTAAACATATTATGACTATATTGCTATTTACTGCAGCCACACTAAATATTCTCTAGATGATTATTCATTCATTTATTTAATTTATACATTTATTTAAATGTTTATTGACTGCTTACTATGCTCCAGGCACTTTCAGTCTCAGTCATAGCTAACGAGCAGTGGGTGTACCCAGAAGATTGCCTGCTGTCCTTGAGAAAAGGATTTTATTTTCGTGTGTATGTGCCTTTTTTTCATTTATTTATTGATTTATTAAATTTCAGAATGTTGTGAGGGTACAAACATCTTGGTTACATAAATTGCTTTTGTACCGTTTGAGTCAAAGTTTCAAGTGCGCCCATCCTCCAGATAGTGTGCCTTGTGCCCATTAGGTGTGTGAATTTGAGCAAAGGATTTTACTAAGCTGCAGGAACTAGTCAACATGACAGTCATTTGTCAAGTCATGATGACTTATGACAAAATGGGCTTAGAGTATCCCAGAATGGAAAAACTCCAGAATAATTCTGCCACAAGTAACTTTCTATGATCCTCAGCCAATGTCTTAGGAGATTCTCTCCTAAGACTTCAAACTTGGCTCTGCGGCCCCTTCCTGTTTGTCATCCCTAATAACCCTTCTCAGTAAGGGGTGTTGAAAAAAGCCCAAGCCCAGGGAGGCAGTGAGGGTGGAAATTTTGTTTTATTATGTGTCATTAAATATAAGTATATAGATTCATTACTCAAGTCAACTTGGAGCAAATTATTACAAGGTATTATATTTTCCTTCTATTCCTAACCTCTCTCCTGTCCCAGAAATGAACTAGAAATGTCTCTTTTTCTCTCTCTCTCTCTCTCTTCTCCCTCCCCCTCTCCTCCCTTTGCTCTCGCTCCCACTCTCTTTCTCTTTCCCTCACCTCTCCCTCCCCTATGTCCCACCAGTGAAGAGTCCAGGCCTTCTCTTTGCAGTTTCTCCCTGTGTTGACCTCAAGGTTAGGTCACACTACCCTTCAAAAGGCTTCCAACTTCCTGAGCTAGAGTACCCTCCAGATCCTTCAGAACTCCTACGTACAGTACCACTCCCTTTCCTAGACGATTTCTCTCCACCAAAGCAAATTTCTTTCCACACCTGTCCCTTTGATCACATTTCTAGCTACGTTGCCTCCACTCTGCTGTTATACTCCTTTCTGAAACCTGTTAATTACTCTAACACACAACAAATCATTTTCTTCGTTTGATCATTTTCTTTTGCTTCCCCAAACCTAAGCCACCAATTCACTGGGACGATGTGAAGATCGCATTTACATTCCTGACCTCCACGTGTACCAAGACCCCACATCAGCATGTGATAAGTAGCCATGTTTTCTTTACTATCACATATATGTATACATATACAGAGTGTGAACATATAGTAACCTCCTCAGTACGTTGGAGAGAGTTGTACTTCTTCACCTGACCTTGACAAATAAGTGGCAGAAATCGCTGATTAGTCCTTTCATATACTTGGAGGTAGAACAGGCCCAAGTGAAAGCCCAGCCTTTCCTGCAGACAGAGGTGTTGGTGATGTGAACGCAGGAGTGCTTACCTAGCACTGGGCAGCATTTCCAGACAAGCACGCTTTGCCCTTCTGTTCCGTACTGTCTTCCTTCCTGCTATTTAACCACCTGAAGCACAGATGGTATGACTGAGCAGCCATCCTGTGACCTTGAGAGTGTGAATCTTCTACTAAGGTTTTGGCAGGGCAGAAAGACAGGAAGAGTGGGAGCCCTGGTAACTTCACGAGACAGCTATAAGGGCCCTGGACTGCCTACCACAGGACTACATTTATTTAAGCCAATGTAGATAAGTCTTAAATGAAATTCTTAACTGGTATGTGTGTGTGTGTGTACGACATTCCTAATCGACATGTGTATGGGTATGTGTCTGTTTACACACACACACGTATTTATTGTTATATCCTCTTAGCTCTTTGCATACATTATAAGTATTATGTGAAAAAATCAACATAAAACATTTAGCGTGGAACATGATACAGAGCAAGCAGTCTATAAACATTAACTACTGTTTCCTTTAATCATCTTAGCAACCACAGGAGTCATGTGTGGTATTATATACATGTTACAGATAAGGAAATGGAGTCTTTTTTTTTTTTTTTTTTTTTTTTTTAGACAGAGTCTCACAATTTTGCCTGGGCTAGAGTGCCGTGGCATCAGCCTAGATCACAGCAACCTCAAACTCCTGGGCTCAAGCGATCCTCCTGCCTCAGCCTCCCGAGTAGCTGAGACTACAGAAATGCGCCGCCGTGCCCAGATAATTTTTTCTATATATATTTTTAGTTGTTCAGCTAATTTGTTTCTATGTTTAGTAGAGACGGAGTCTCGCTCTTGCTCAGGCTGGTCTCAAACTCCTGAGCTCAAGCAATCCTCCCGCCTCAGCCTCCCAGAGTGCTAGGATTACAAATGTGAGCCACCACCCCCAGCCGAAAATGGAATCTTAAAGAGAGTAAATAGTAAGCCTTGAATCATGCATTTAGCAAGTGGCAGAGTCAAGATTTGAGCCCAAGTCTACCCGATTCCAGAACTCAAGGTCTTAAAGGCCAGGTGCACTGTCTCAGCCAGTACAGCATGGAATCTGATGAATGGAAGCCAAGCTAATTGTGAGGGTTTCCATGGCAAAGCCCCAGATTTGACATCTGCTGGCTTTGTCACTTTGGACAAGTCATCTCTGCACCCTAGGACACATTTCTTTTGTTTTTACAGTGAAAAGGTTGACTTGATTACATCTATGGTTCTTTCCAACTCTAAAACATCATCAATTAATGATTCTCTCTGGTTGGTTTATCAGAATAGTACAGAAAAACGCAACTTAACTTCAAGGTGTAAAGGATATATTTTGGTCTCTATACACTCTCCTTAGTCTAGCTATATTCTGAGTCCCCCTTTGTCTTGTAATATACAGATAATTTTGTAGGGCCTGGTTTGTTAGAAAGAATTGCCCATATTAGTACATAGCCAGAATAAGCAATGTGGGGACCAAAGGAAATAATGAGTAGAGAAGCAAGAGGAAGAAAGGGAGATGGAGAAGGCAGAGAGAAAACCAGCGCACTGCCACAGATCTACTCAGTGTTTCTGTGTCTTGAGTCCTGCCTCTGGTGTCTTCTTTATTATTTTTGCACTCTCCCAAGGCAGATACCAAAAGATAAACCCTCAACTGTAGTAGGGCAGCTGGTATTTTGAATTAGAGAGACCTGGGTCTCAGTTCTAGCCCTGCCATTTGCTAGCTTAGTGACCTTCAACTTTACCCATCTGTTTGCTACAGGACTTGAAATGAGTCATTCAACTCCAGCTCCTCATTTACAACTCAAGATTAGCAATATTCCTCACCTCTCATGACTGTTGTCTGGAGTAAGAGATGGCGTGTGTAAAAGCTTAGAACAGTGCCAGGCCCACAGTAGACTCTATACAAAAGTGTAGCTATATGAGCATGAGTCCTATTTGGATGTTGAGCAATTCTGCAAATTCAAGGCTTAAAGAGTGTATTATTGCTGTCGTATTTCATGTGGCCAGAGGAATCTTTGCTAACATTTCATCAATGCCCCTTGCTGAATTAGCTAAAACTTCTGAGCCAGGCATCAGAGGCTCCAAGATTTGTAGAGTCTAGTCTGGTTGTAGTTTTGTGGTTTTCTTTTTAATGGTTGTTTTAGTAGTAGCTTGTTGTTTGCTTAGTTCTGAAAAATAAGCTCCACTCAAAGACTGAGACTGTTATACCATTCAAATTTATTTTAATGTGATTTGTAGGAAGACATGAGTTGGGAATTTGTCAAAGAAACTTGCAGAGTCTGGGCAGTGGCACTTCACTTGGAAAGCATTAACCAGGAGCCAGATAAGCCAGCTGGCCTCAAGTTCAGATTGTTAGCTTTTTTTTCCTCTTACATAGCCTTTAAATATCTAAATATTTGGAATAAATGCATCGGGATTGTCATAAACCCAAAACACTGTTTTATCATGGTAAACAGGGAGAATCATTACCATTCTTGTATGTCCCATATCACAGAATTTCAATGTAATTAAAGGTAAATTTTTAGAAGCTAGCCCTGTTAGAAAGGAATCTACAGGGTAATTTCACCTAGGTTATTTCTCCTGATGGGCTACTGGGCAGTTGTTAGCTTCGAATAAACTCAACACTAGATTTACAACAGATGTTCCTAAAACAGAACAAAGAAGAGAATTGCTGAATTCCTTGCAAAGAAAAATAAACCTGAAAAAAATAATTGAGATCTAGCAAGGCAATCTTTAACATGAGGAATGAAATTAAGTACATTGCAGACAAAGAATAATTCAAATGTTTCCCAACTAAAGGGCTATAGGAAGAGCTCTTTAGTTAGTTTTGCTTTTCTTACTTCATCCATTCAACAAATATTTATCTTTGAGTTTCATTTGGTGCTATTCCAATCCGTTGCTGTCTTCTTAAATAATATACCTAGGTTTGTCAAAACTATAGCTTTTCCCCATTAATGGTTTTTATTAAGAAACATTTCACTTTGCCAAGGAATCATCATTACAGAATTTCATAGAGCAACAGCCACAATTTCTTTAAAGTTTTCTTGTATCCATAGTAATGGACTTTCTAAAAAAAATTTGACTTTAATAGCAAAATCTCAAAATAACTAGGTATCTGTGGGTTGAAGAGACTGAGATAGCTCTTTTATCTTATCCAACTGTATTTAAATTTCTTATTTCCTTTTCTATAATAACCTTCACTAGATTTTAAGCCTCCACAGCCCAGTGACCTAGTTAGCCCTTTCAACATTATCATCCCAGATCCTCATATGACAACTGGCACATAGGGGACACTTTAAGTAAAGGAAGAAGAAATGTTTGTTGAACATTATAGTGGAACATGGGTAGGTACAAAGGCAAGGAAATAAACTCATTTTCTTCTTTGCTTATTTACCAAGTGATAGACACCAATTGGATATAAATGATGGAAAGGGCTCTAAGGACCACAGTTTAATTAATTTAGTTAAGTCCATACCTGGTATATATTTCCCAAATTTTTTGCCTACAAAAAAAAGGAACACAACTTATTCTTATCCTTATTACCCACCTCTAAAACAAAAACCCGAAACTATTAGTTCACTAAGTAAATGTATAAAAAGGTCTACATGTAAATAATCACCCATTGCTAATGTAAGATAAAACTGAAATTTATCTTCTTTTAAATTTCTAAATAGATGAGTATATAGCCATAAAGTTAGCCTTCTCTAGTGATTTGGTGAGATGCAGTGTAGAGATTTAGAACACGGACTGAGGCCTAGATCTTCACTTACTATCTGGATGACCTTAGGCAAGTCGCATAAACTGTGTAAACCAGAGATAATCATGGTTCCTGCCTCATAGTGTTGTTGTGAGCATTAAATGGTTTAAATATATACAATGCTTAAAACAATGCCTGGCAGATAGTAAGCACTAATATAAGTTTGTTGTTATCACAAATCTCATCATCATTACTTCTGTATCATAACTGACCCTTCCAGCTATTCAGATCACACCCCAATTCTATTATATCTCGAGCCCTAACAATAGTGTACCAACTCATGTTCCACCATGAAACTCTCTTCTAAGTTCTTTTATGAATCCAGGACTATCAGACAAGCCTGCCTGGAAAATAAGAAGAGGCTTGACGTTATATTGCTCTTTCAGGGGAGGACCAGGTCTCATCTCCTATTTCTACAAGAAGCACTAATGTATCCTAGCTATTCGAAGTTGCTTTAGGGAGTGGAGTAGGGGTGGAGGTTGAGATGGCACTGCAGAAAGTATAGAAGACAACCTAACAGAATTCTATATTTTCTAATATCCATGAACTGAGTGCAGCACCTGGTTTATTCACTGCAGAGAGTGTTGTATGGGTAGAGCATAAGTTATAGCTGAAAAGAATGAGATAAAATGATACTCATTTATTCCATTTCCTTTGAGTTTCTACAGAAAATTTCCACTTTGAAGAGTATGGTGAACTATATATTTTGAAAAGCCCTTCAACAATAAAATTCTAAATGCTGAATTAAATATAATAACTCATTTCAAATGCATTGCTGAGAATATATGAAAATAAGAAAAATTTCCAAGCTCCCATCCTTCCCACACTCAAAATAGGGAAAATAGAAAAAGAGAAGGTGAGGATATCTGGACACAATGCCATCCCTAGAAATGAGAGATGGGAGTCTTTATTTCTGGGCAGTGCTTTCTAAAATAAAACCTATTACAATAACACAGATTATGAAAGATGTGTCAGAATTAATAAATAATAAGGATCACAGAATTCTTTCACATATTTTTTTCTCTGCAAGTCTCCCAATATTTATTGCATCATCTAATACTCTAAAAACAGAAAATACGCATTAGGTAGATAAACTGTTCGTACAAAGCTTAATGGAATGCTAAAGGAATGAAGATGGTGCCTGCAGGTGTGGTTGATGATATAAAACCAAGAAAACTTAGAGGTTAAGAACTTAGAATTCTTGGGAGCCTATTTCTGCCAAGGAATGTGGGTGCAGTATTTGGAACTCCTGAATTATGCACCTGAGAGGTCTAAGGTTGACTTCTAGTTTGGCGAGATAATATCTCCATAACAAATCCCAATGGTAAGTTTTGTCAAGTTTTACCTATGAGATTCAGAAATACTTACAGATGACCAAATACAAGCCTCTTCAGGCACCACTTTATCTCTTAATAAAATGAAATGTTCATCCAATTTACATACCTGTAATATATTTTAACAATGTAAATAGCTTCACAAAATCTTACTATATTTTCTTTCTATTTGTATTATATTTACTATTCTGGATTTGATTATTGATTAATTATGGATTTGATCTTTGTCCAGCTAGCAATATATTATGTGACAGCAGGGCCATTTCTTATTTCTTTGTACCCTTTTGGACCTAACATATTGATTTGCACATACTAGGTACTCAAAAAGAGTTATTGAACTAGAAAAAGACATTAAAAATGCTCTTTCTAAAATCACAGTTTGAGTCAACATTCATCTTAAATCCAGAATCTTCATTCCTATCTATCCACAGTTACCTCTTACTTTCTGAGTCACGGTACTTCTTGATTGCATTGTAACAGTGGATGCATTAAATTGTATCCCAAGATAGAAAGTAAAATATGAATAGCTAATAAAATTTCAAGAGTTTAGTGAGGCACAATGGGCCCAATTCAAGAGTGAGGCTGAGCAAGTTAAAGGCCTTGTTGAGAGGGAAGTGTTCATTCATATACCAAACTCTGGCCAAGGTAATTACCTCTTCTAGACAAGCACTCTACTCCCCAGAGGCTACTTTACTCACCCTGACTTGACTCAACTTTGGATAAGTTCCAATATAAATATTCCTTCAAAAAATCAGGCAGAAGGAAACATCTCAATCGTTTTAGAACAAAGTGGCCTGACTCTCAGTTTGGTGTTTCTTTAGTTTTACCCATCAGCACACAGCACACTGACCTCTGCGTTACTCATAAGTGCACTCACTACTCAGGTGCAACTGGAGACCAAACTGCTACTTCCATACTACTTTCTAAGTTACCTGCCAAAACTCACTTCTTCTTTCTTGAAGGTCCCAAATGTTCTTATTTAATGTGTTGATGACATCACACTTGACAGTGGAATGACTGGCGGGACATTAAATAAATTACATTTTATAAGGTGCCTAATGTGCTAATACTGGGAGGGTTAAGTTGAGTTCTATGCCATCAAAGTTCCTCTCTGGATCTCAGAAATGAACCAAGAACCTTAGAGAAAGAGAAAATCCCTCCTTATTAATTTTATCATGGTTCTTCAGACAAAGAGAAAAAGATTAGGCTACAAAGATAATATTCACAAAGATACACACATAATCTTACTTTCTACAAGATTACTGGAAAAGGAGATGTTTCCATTTCTAAATTTAGGGAAGTGAGATTGAAATCTTCTATATCCAATCAGAAAGTGGAAAGTGTCATTGTTACATGTCTTAGTCCATTCGGGCTGCTATAACAAAATACCTTAGACAGTGTGATATAAACAACAAAAATTTATTTCTCACAGTTCTGGAGACTGGGAAGTCCAAGATCAAGGCACTAGCAGGTTAGGAGAGGGCATTTATAGTTCATAGATGGCAGCTTTTAGCTGTGTCTTTACATGGTAGATGGGAAAAGGAAGCTCTCTGGGACCTCTTTTTAAAGGGCACAAATCCCATTCATGAGAGCTCTGTCCTCATGATCCAATCACCTTCCAAACACCTCACCTCTCAATACCAACACATTGATGATCATGTTTCAACACAAACTCGGGGAGGGGGAAACAGAAACATTTGGACCGTATCTTTGCATAAACTATAGAAGTATTAAGTAATAATAATAATTTGGTACAAACAATCTCAGTTTAACTGCACTAGTGCTTTCATGTGGATATCATGTACCTTCTCATATCATGTGATGAGGAGGGCATTTCCACTCTGTGATATTCTTTCCCAAAACACATAACCTCAGTTTAATCAATGAGAAAAACATCAGAAAGGCCTAGACTGGGGAACATTACAGAGGAGAGTTGGCCAGTACTCCACAAGGTCATGAAAAACAAGGAAAGGCTGGAAAATAGTCATAAACCAAAGGAAACTGCAGAGATATGCCAACTAAATGCAATGTGGTATGCTGAATTGAATTCTGGAAAGAAGAGAGAATGTTGATGGAAACACTGGTGAAATCCAAATAAAATCAGGAGTTTAGTTTTTTTGAAAAAAACTCATGATGGGCTTTTGTTGTGACTGCCTGAAAACAATCAGAAATAAACAAGATAAGTATACATGTAAAAATTTTTAAGGGAGGAAATGTAATACTCCTTTTTATAATCCACTTTAGTGATCAATTTTAGTTATCCTGAGAAACTTAGGAGTTTCACTTATTCATTCATTCACTCATTCATTCATACACTTAGAAAAATAAATACTTACACTTACCATGAGCCAGGCCCTCCTCCAGGTGCTAAGTAAACACACCATTAAACAAGATAAATCAAGTCCCTGCCCTCATCTATAGCCTATCTCCTTATCGGGGCCAATTTCTCTTCTCTTATTATCAATACAAACAGGAATACTGTTGTTATGCTTGGGCTGCCATACAAAATACTGTAAACCAGTGACTTAAACAACAGAAATTTATTCTCTCACAGTTTTGGAACCTGAAAAATTCAAGACCAAAGTTCCAGCCAATTCAGTTTCTGAGAAGGGCTCTCTTCCTGGCTTGCAGACAGCCGCCTTCTCACCATGTCCTTACATAGCCTTTCCTCAGTGCGTGCACACAGAGACAGCACGAGAGTGAGCTCTCTGATGTCTCTTCTCATAAGGGCACTAATCCCGTGGGATCAGAACCCTCCCCCTCCACTTAAGACTTCATTTAGTTGTTTCCTTACTCCAAATACAGCCACCCTGGGGGACAAGGCTTCAACATATGAATTTGGGAGTGGGGGAAACACAGACATTTAGTACATAAAAAATACTAAAAAAAAAAAAGATGAACTGTTGAATAATCCAAACCTCAGGCTGAGTAAGGCTTGGGTAACTTGAAAAGTAAAAACCAGGAAATTTTATATCCCGTCTTCTTTCTGTTTTTTTTTATACACCCTAGAGAATGTTGAGAGGTATAGCAAAGTCTGCCTTTGACACAATTTATGAAAACTTCTGCTCCTGCTATAGGCTGGAGCCAGATAGCAGAGAATTGCATAAAAATAGGAGGATACAAGTCACCCAAACATTTTTTTATGCTCAAAAATAATATTAAGTTGGAATTATCTTCTAAGTTGAGATTTGCTTCAATTGCCTCACTTTAAAAAACACATATTTCAGCTTTCAAAATTCGATTCTATTTCTAATGCTGCTTTCCTTCACTGAGAGAAGAGAGACAAGACCTAAATCTGGGTAAGGTGAATGCAAGACAGATTTGGCTTATGAGAGGATTGGGATAGATCCACATCCATGTAAAAATTAAAAGGAAAACAAATCTACATGAAAAAATAGAAATGCAAAGCTTACTTCTGCATCTAGAATATTCCCAGGCTGAAACTGATAATATTGCCAGAACGTTTTATCATAAAGATATGAAAAAGTTTTTCAAATAGCTATGACAGTGGCTGGCATTCACACTGCATTTGCTGTATTATATTTCCTGATAAATAATTTTAATTAATAGCTTAATTTAAATTTGGTAAATATTTTAACATGAATTAGTGCTGTGATTATAATAGCCTTAACTGGAATTTTTTTTTTTTTTTACGTAAAAGCACTGTTTATTTGCAGTAGGATTGCCATTTACCTCATCCTTTTACATGGCTCAGCTTATCACTGTTAAAGAGGTAGGCACAGTTCCCAGACAGCAAATTGTGGCGGAATTTTTTTCCAGTAGCATCTGGTGTTTTGGCAGAAAACTCACTGGGATAATCTTAAATATGGTTAGTTTTCTTTCCCAGGTCTTTTTTTTTTTTTTTCCTTCAAACACTGAAAGAAGCTGAATTTTCATTATTTTCAGAACTGAGTAGAGAAATGCTCAAGAAGCATTTTTTAAAGACAATATATCCTTAAACTCAAGAAAGAAAGTCATTCTGGGGAATAGCTAAGAAGGGAGCTCCGGCATTAATTTCTTTAAAAAAAATCTAATTTTCCCAGAAGCACATGAACATGAAATCTCGTTTCTCTCTCTCTTTCTCGCTCCCATTTGCTCTGGGAACCAAAAGCTGAAACAAAATCAATATCAATTTACTTTGACTTTTCCAAAATGGAATTAAGAATTTCTTTCTTTCTTTTTTTTTTTTTTACTGAAATAATTCCAAATCTCATGATCAAACTCCCAACTTCAAAATACTTAACCTTCAGGTATCTTGGAGGTTAGCATAAGTAACGCAGTAGTAGACAAGGCTCAAGTTAGGGACAAACATAGATCTCTAATTTATTTGGGGAAAAAAACACACACACACACACACACATTAAAGCTAGATTTTGCAAGGTCTTTTAAGAGTTTGGTCTTTAAAATGATAAGCACAGAAGGTTTTTATACAATATAATTTCATGACCAAAATAGAGTTTTCAGAAGATTAATCTGGTTGCAGTGTAGGGAGGGACTGGAAGGGAACAGACTCAAGCAGCAGCCAGTTCAAAGAAGAGAGAGGAGACCCTGAAGGTCAACGTGGGTAACGTGGGTAGAGCCGCAGTGGCAGTGGAAGATTGGAGAAGCAGTGAGAATTGTTTTTAAATGGAGGGAGAAGGTGTTTCCCTTTGATGTCTCTGGCTCTGCAGCTGCCTGGGTTGATGGCCCGTATCTGTACTCGGGGACCCCACATGCAGAAGTCACCTTCAGTGTGGCCCTCACTCAGCCTCTCCCACGGGCCACGCTGCCCAGAGACCATCACCACAGACTCCACCTCCTCCAGACAGTTCTCTTCTGTTTCTCTGTTACCTGTTTTAAAGAATAATAGTTTCCCTAATCCACTTTATTCTTAGAGTTTTAACTTAATTTTTATTTCCCTTCTGTTGCTTTTTGAGTTCTGACTTCCTGTTCCAAATCCTTAATCCCAAGGAATGGTCTGTTTTTAGCTTTTCATCTCATAGGATTTAGCATTTTAACCTAAACCATTATAGCTTTTACTTAAGTTTTAACCTTTTATCTCATTGGCTTATGGTATTTTATCTTTTATTTTTAGATCTCATTTGTTTTTGTATTTTTAAACTCTTAACCTTTTACCTTGATGGAGATTTTACATCTCTTATTTTAGCTTCCACATCATTCCTTTTTAGCTTACCTTATTCCTTCTTTTGAAATTTTAACCTCCACTTAACCAACTGTCCCTTTTATTAAAATTTTCCCTCATTTTTTCCTTCTTTTATATTGTTTCTTGGTTTTAGCATATTTTTATAACATCAAAGGTTGTTAGCATGGAAAGGACCGAAACATAACTAGGGAAGCTTGGACACTTTTTCCTCACCCTCACCTCCATCCTCTAACCAACCTTCCATAGCTCCAGCTTTCCAAAGGCTTTCTTTCTGGTCCCCCTAGCAGCTTCTAGCCTTTGTGAGACTGGATTTTAAAAATAAAAATATATCAATAGCTTAATTAATGAAACTAGAAACTGTTCTCAAATCTATGACCTCTGACATATAACAGAGGCAAATTAACTCTGTAAATTTTGGGCAAATTAGCTCTCCGTATAACACCCCTGAGACTTGCCTTGCGAGAAGGCAGGTGATGTTGAAACTCCTCACGGGAGAATGCAAAGTAAGTGGCCCTTAGCCAGGGAGGTGGCACCACTTATAAACTTACCCGCTTCTAATATACTCATTTCCAGGTTGGTCTTCTCTTTCCTCAGCAGATTCAGAGTGGAGACCTTCTTCCCTTATTCCAAAAGATGAGGATAAACTGACCAAAGTGGAAGTCATCACAAATAAGACTTCTGAAAACAAAACTTTGATGTGCTCCTCCTGGCTGTCGTTTTTGTCATGACCCACACTGGAAAAACCTAAGGTCAGGAAAAAAGGCCCAATTTGCCTCCATATGATGGGTATAAGTTTCTCCAAAATAGTTTTAGGGACATAACTAAGATTGTTTTCGCTAATCTTTTTCCTATCTTCTTAAGGAAGGATTGAGTCTCCAAGATGACTAAATCTTAACAGCTGCCTGTCTGCCTCATGCACTGTCATCCCTGAGAACTCCCACAGGGTCTTCGTCCAACATTCTGCGACAAGGCACTCTCTTCCAAGAACCAATCCTGCCCCATTGTTTGACAACTGGATTGCCTGCAACTCCTTCCCTGCTTCAGGAAATAACACAGCCTCCAACCCTTTCTACTTGTAGGGCAAGACAGGAGTGAGCCTCCTCACAATTTCACTTGAGGATAATCCTTATTTTGCTGAGCACCAACTCCCAACCTACAGCAGTGATCTCCCATAAAGAAAAAAAAGGAAAAAAAGCCAATGAACTCAACTGTTGTCGGACCTGGTGAGACACACTCTACCTCAAACAAGATACTTTCAATAAGTACAACTTGAAAACTCTTAGAGCTTACCAGTGATGTTTTGTCCATTCATTCATTCAAAACTCTATACTGATACCACCATGTGCCATATATTGTCCTAGGCACTTGCAATATATGAATAAAACCATGCCCCTGTTGTCATGGAGCTTACATTTCAACTGGGGAGATAAACAATTAACAAACTAATAAAGATATGTCAGCTGGTGGGCAGAAAAATAAAGCAGAGAAAGGGGGTATATCGGATAAAGCAGGTGCCGTTTTGGATGTGGCCACTGGGAAGGCGTCTCTGAGAAGGTGACAAGTGAGGAAGAGTCCTGTGAAATGGGTTAATAGTCAAAAAATAATTGAAAACATTCACTGTGTTTCCAGGTAGAGAAATGTCTCTTTAGTCTTGCTTCTAAGAAATGTTTGTTCCTCTTGAACAACCAATTTATTTTTATCTTAAGGACACTGTGAATCATGTAACTGATTGCAAAACCTTTTTATGTGGCTACTGAGAACCACAGATCCAAATTTGTGGCCCAATACTAGCAAATGTTCCCAATGAGATGTGACATGTTGGGTACTATCTCACCCCTGGCATGACCTTCAGGATCTTCCCTGGCCCTCTGTCCTTTGCCTGTTTTCTACATTCAAGTTTGTTTTTACATTATTTTGTTTTATTTTAGATATGTATTCTTTCCTGAAGCAAAACAAGAAAGGGAAAAAGAGCAGAAAGAAAGAGAGTGAAAAGAATGTGCTGAATGCTGCAGAGAGCTGAAACAGACTAAGAACTGAGCAAAGACCATCAGATACTAAGTCACTGGTATTGGGAGGTCATTGCTAAATCTCAAAGAAAATGATTTTAGTGAAATGCTGGGAGTGACAGCCAGATTCTTTGCAGCAAGGACTGAATGTACAGTTAAAGACGGCATGCATGGCTAGCATAAACCACTCACCTCCGCTGCACAGACTACACTCTGTGCACGCACGAGTCTGCCCCATGGCCCTCCCTCCCGCAGCCAGCGGTGCTGCCTCTAGTGCCTCGTGAGTCTTCTCAGCACCAACCTCATTCCTGGGGAGCCAAATAAGACTGGGCTTCTGCCTGTGTTGAACACTGCCTGTGTTCAAATTCTGCCTCCATCACTCACCAGCTTTGGGCCAACACTCTCAATCTCTCTCTGCCTCTTATTTTCTCAATTGTACAATAAATATGATAAATTAGACCCATCTCATAAAATAATTGGAAGAATTAAATAAGATAATGGAGAGAGAGAATAGCACCTGGCATGGACACTTTGTTATTAAATTTCAGCTAGTTTTATTATCACTACTATTATCTCTGCTTAGGAGAACACTTTGATGGAGAGGAAGGGAACGGGAGCTGCAGAGTCCCTGACACCCTTCAGATTTCATCACTACGCTTTGGAGGTAGCTTTCATCCTCCATGTATTCTACGTCCTGAGAAGTGATACAATCTGAAACTCAGCTTGTCCAGAAGTTTTGCTAGTATCTCAAAAATCCTTTTCAAGTTTATGATGGTTCTCTGGCTTTCTCAAGAATAAGCAAGTTCCAACAACAGCCAACATCACAAATCCTTATCTAAATAAAAGATCCCAGCTCTCATTTAGAGGAAGTAGGGTTTTTTTTGTTTTTTTTTTTGTTTTGTTTTGTTTTTTTTGTTTTTTTCTATAAAGCCTAATGGGAGAGGCTATAACACTAGAAGCCAAGGTCTGGAAGGAATGGGGAAAAACCACATCCAGCTGTTCTCCTATTCTAAGAGAAATTCTGAGCATGCCATGCTCCAGCAAAATGTGCAATCTTCCTGGTCAGGCCTTCATTCTATTAGTTGAGTACACTGGTCTAATCCTTATCTGGACAAACTCATAGCAAGTGTTCCCAGACATTTTTATTTCTAATCTAAGATGGAACTTCTACTATATAAACAGCTAAGACACATGCAGCCAGCTTTGTGAAGTAGGTCCTTCATAGGTGTATGTTCTAGAATGTTCTAGAAAGGTAGAGGTCTGCAGCTGCATTTCCTAGATCGCTGGCCAATTATCAAGCAGCCAGGTATTAAAAATTCCTCTTATATCATTAATGTGTAAAGATAATAGATTCCACCATTTGACATTATTTCATTTTCCTGTCTGACTTAACACTGAGGGTCTTCATTTGGTCTCCATCCTACTTCCCACTGGGTTATTTAAAATGGGCTGGGTGTGGTGGCTCACGCCTGCAATCCTAGCACTTTGGGAGACCTATGAGGGAGGATTGCTTGATGTCAGGAGATCAAGACCAGCTTGAGCAAGTGCAAGACTCCATCTCTATTAAAAATGGAAAAATTTAGCCAGGCGTGGTGGCATTAGCCTGTAGTCCCAGCTACTTGGGAGGCTGAGGCAGGAGAATCACTTCAGCCCAGGAGTTTGAGGTTGCTGTGAGCTAGGCTGATGCCACGGCACTCTAGCCTGGATGACAGAGCCAGACTCTGTCTCAAACACACAAACATACGTACATACATACATAAAATGGAAAGGAGGAAAGTCTAGGAGTTCCAACAATAAAATATTAAGAGTTACAGAAAGAGTGAGAAGAGAAAATGGAAAAGAGGAAATATTCAAGATAATTTCCCAGACGTGAATACATGAGTCTCCAGATTGAAAAGGCTCGTTGAGAGTGCCCCCTCCAACAGAGTGAAAAAGGCCTATACCAACACACATCATGATGAAATTTTAAAACATTGAGGACAAAGAAGAGATCTCACAAGCTTAGGAGAGAAAAACAAAAACAGTTTTCCTACAAAGCATCAGGAATCTAAATGGTGTTTAAAAAACTATATCAGATCAATACTTTCAAAGTTCTACCTCAAACAAAATCAAAGTATAATAAAGATATTTTCAGATATGCAAGGTCTGTGAAAGTTTCATGTACTGAAGCAGATGTCCCACCAAAGCAAGAGAGGAAACCAAGAAAGGACTACATTGAATCTAAGAAGTAGGGACCCTATCCCAGGAGAATAGTGAAAGGAACCCCCAAAATGATGGTCCAAGGGAGACCTCACAGCATCTTCATAGACTTCCGGGCATCAGGCCCAGAGCGCAAGAGGCTCAGACTCGAGCAAAAAGGGCTCCAGGAGGGACAGCTTCAGAAAGGAGATGCTGATAGAATTCCTGATGTATTTGGATTCTCTTAACGGAATACTAACATTCCTGACAAAGATTTGGGGGAACAATGAGCGATGAATACATAGAAAAGGAAGCAAGTAAGAGATAAGACAAATACAATTCTCAGAAAGAACAAAACTTTTTACAAAACAAGTAAATTTATCCGTAGACTTCTGGATGACTTATCAGTGAGTTACATTTGCATGATTGTAATAACATAAATCCTGAGCATTTATCTAACCAAAAGCAATGACATAATTCTATCATAGCAGAAATTGAATGGATAAATCAAAAATGGCAGTATAAGCATATTATTTAGAAGCATGAAAGAAAACAGCAAAAGAAACAATTAAAATAGTCTCTGGGCAATAAGACTCTGGTATGTGATGTAGAGAGGGAAAGGAGACTGCTGTGCTTTGTTTAAAATGAGGTAATATTGACAAAGTAGTTAGTAAAGAGTCTAGTTATACATAGGAAGTCCTCATTCTTTGGTGCGCCAGCTGCAAAAGAATGCAGAGGACTTTGTAGCCCACAGGACATGCAGCATAGGTACCATAAAGTCTGGAAAGTGACCTCGAACCCACATGCGCAGTAAGACTCAGGTCATGCAGCTCCCAACTGTCCAGTCAAAGTGGTTCTATGGTGATGTTTAAACCATGAGAAGATGCTTATCTGGACACCATAAAACAAGACCCAGACCATAACCAAAGCCTCTTTTTCTGCTGCCACAAGGGGTCCTGTCGTCATCTGTGATGTATGTATCATGCTTTGTAAACCTATGTCTTGCTCTTGCTCTGTAAACACATCTTAATCCCCCTCAATAAACTTCACCTCATGCTTGCCTTACTTTGGTGCATCTGGTCATTCTTCAGCCATAAGCACACTAAGAACCAGCATTTCAGACTAAAACCTGACGTACTGTGGATATGGATTTTTTTTCCAAATAGTTCATTTACTTTTTCAGAACTTAAAAATTGTCCTTGAAACAGACTAGTTGTTGCTGTTAATGTGTGTGCATGTGTGCGCTTTTCTTAAAAAAAAACAAAAAAAAACTAATTTCCTTGGTGTTTCCAGAAAAGTTTCATGAATTGCACCATGATAGCTGACTTTCAACACCTTCTAAATGAGATCATTCACATATGGATGGGAATCATATGTAAATTTTGCCTTCAACAGTTACCAAGGGCAAGAAGGCAAGATTAGATGACCATTATTTCTCTGCCTACACAAACTTTTCTCTGACTTTTTATTAGTCAAGGTCAAAATATTTTCTACTTAAATAATTTTCTCTGTCTTAAATCCATAATTTGTTCCTGTCATGATAAAATACATGAATTTTCTCCTAGTTTCACCTCTTCTTTACTATTATTTTAATTGACAGAGTTCAAGACAAGTTACACCCCTCATATGTACTACTGGGCTGGACGCACACCCCTTTCCACTCCTAATGAGCCTGGACTGACTCTTTCACCCTTCATAAACAGATAAAGATCGAAATGGGAAGTAAGTGAGTATTTTTATGAATAAATACTCCGAGTACCTGAGTTGAAACAAATGTCAGGATTGTATTGATTATGAAAGAGTTTTGCCTGAGCAAATCTCCAAATTATTTGCAAATTGCCTAATACCGTATATTTATGTGGCTGGGTTTTGACAATTATTTGTTTGGTCAACAAATACTTCTTGTGCAACTTTTGTGTTCAGATACTGTGTCAGAAACTAGGATTAAAAAACGATTAATGAGATTTACCCTTGTCCCTATGGAATTCACAGTCTACTTAAGGGGACAAACACAAAACAGACTACCACAATGCTTGTGGTAAGAATCAAAATAGATGCATTCCTGAGGCACTTGGGAGGAGCGGTTAACCCAGTTTTGGAGAAGAAAGAAATTTTTTCAAAAGAGAGAATGTTTCGTTTAAGGACTGAAAGATGAGTAGGAAGTTGAAGGTAGGAATGAGGAGGTAGGTGGGAAGTTCTGGAAAAAGGAACCATTATGTTCAAAAACCTAAAGGCAAAAAAAATGTTACTTTTAGGGAAAATACAAGTAATTCAATATGGCTAAAGCACTGGAGGGAGGGGGCAGTGTGTCAAACTCAGCTAGAGAAGGAGGCAGGCACCACGTGGCTAAGGCCTTGACATTCGGACTGTATTCTAAGGATGCTCAAGTACCACGGACATCAACACAGAGGCAGGTTTGCTTTTCAGAAAAAAACCACTCAACTAAGTACCATTTGCCTTCTTTGGGGTGGGGGAGGAGGGAAGGGATTGGAGTTCCAGGAGGTATGTAAGCAGGCAGGTTTATAGGTACTCGGGCTCATTCCAAAGAGCTTTCCAGGTGGCAGCTAAAGATTGGAATCATCTGCACATATTTGGCAATTTAAGCCTACGGTCCACTGAGGATCGGAGTTGAGGAACGGTGCCAAATCTAAGGCATTTGGTTATGTTTACAAAGTAGACAATTTGTCAAGTTCCTTTTCAGTAGCTCCCAGTTGTGTTCAAATATCCCCTCTGAAGACACAATACAGACACCCAATAAAATACTCTCCCAAAACACCAACAATATTTCCTGAAGTGTTTTCAGAGGGCATTCAGGAACAATGAACTCAAAAACTTCTCATGGAGTACCTCTTACTAACCAAGCTTGGTGCTACGTTCAGGGGCTGCAGAGATGAATAGATCCTAGGCTCTGCCTTCAAAGTACTCAAAATGCAGCAGGGTCCAAAGGCACTCAACATATGATAAGAGCAATATAATTAGGATAAAAAAAGGTGCTAAAAGAGCAAAGAGGGGGAAAGCCTGGAACAACCAGGGGAGGCCTCATGGAAGTGGAGGTCTTTGAGCTGAGCCTGAGGATTGAGTTCATCAGGCAGACAAGAGGCATGGGGAAGAGGAGAGAGAAGCACCCAGGCACACAAAACAGTCTTGTATATTTCACATTTAGGGAACAGTAGGTAGTTCAGAATGCTTGGGAGAAAGAGAGGCTTAAGGGGTCACATCATAAACTGTCTTTTATATCATAGAACAGAACAGAAGGAGAAAAGCCTGTTGGGCAGTTGCAAAGTGCCTCAGGAAAAGAGTTTGAACTAAGAGACAAGAGAAAATGACTGCAGATTTGAGAGATGATCTCCGGTAAGAATGGCCTTTATCAAAAAGTCCTCAAACAATAAATGTTGGCGTGGATGCAGAGAGATAGGAACACTCCTACACTGCTGGTGGGACTGCAAACTAGTTCAGCCTCTGTGGAAAGCAATATGGAGATACCTTAAAGCGATACAAGTAGATCTACCATTTGATCCAGCA
>CAUYPO010047094.1:0-23566 GCA_963574435.1 Cheirogaleus major
TGGTGCAAAAGTAATTGAAGTTTTAGCATTGTTGAAATTTGTCATTTGATATTGGAATATATTCTTAAATAAATGTGATTATGTTATACATCATTTTAATGCACATTTCTCACTTTATGTTTGTTTACTAATGACTTATTACTTGCTGTTTATTTTATATTTATTTTAGACTATGGAAATGATGTTAGACAAAAAGAAAATTTGAACGATTTTCTTATTTGAGTGCAAAATGGGTCATAAAGCAGCGGAGACAACTCATATCAACAACACATTTGGCCCAGGAACTCCTAATGAACATAGAGTGCAGTGGTGGTTCAAGAAGTTTTGCAAAGGAGATGAGAGCCTTAAAGATGAGGAGTGCAGTAGCCAGCCATTGGAAGTGTACAATGACCAATTGAGAGCAATCATCAAAGCTGATCCTCTTACAACTACACAAGAAGATGCCAAAGAACTCAACATCAACCATTCTACAGCCATTAGGCATTTGAAGCAAATTGGAAAGGTGAAAAAACTCAATAAGTAGATGCTTCATGAGCTGATCAAAAATCAAAAAAAAATTCATCATTTTGAAATGTCATCTTCTCTTATTGTACACAACAACAGTGAGCCATTTCTTGATCGGATTGTGATGTGCAATGAAAAGTGGATTTTATATGACAACCGGCAGCAACCAGCTCAGTGGATGGATGGAGGAGAAGCACACAAAACCACATAGTAGGCATTGTTGTGGTTCTTCTACATAATTATTTCTGTGATTACTCTGCGTTGGGCACTATAACAATAACAGCAAACACGTATGTGGTACTTTCTAGATGCCAGTATAACAAGTACTTTACATATAATGATTTTAATCCTCACAACAACTCTGTAAGGGAGATAGTATTATTATCACAATTTACAGGTGAGAAAATTGAACCATAAAATAACTTTTCTGAAGTTACACAACTAATTCATGATTGAGCTAACTTTTTAAAACAGCAGCCTAGTTCTGTAGTTTCTGCCCTTTACTATGCAAATAGCACATACTTTAGTTTCCTCAATCCTCACCACATCTAATTTAGCAGGAATTATCATTCTACTTTAAATATTAAGAAACAGAGAGAATGAAATTGGATCCCTATCTGTCATCATACACAAAAATTAACTCAAGATAGATTAAAGTCTTAAATGTAAGACCTGAAAACTAAAAATTCCAGAAGAAAAACCTAGGAAAAACTCTTTTGGACATTAACCTAGGCAAAAAATTTACAACTGAGACCCCAAAAAGCAAATGCAACAAAAACAAAACTAGACAAACAGGATTTAATTAAATTAAAATACTTCTGCACAGCAAAAGAAATGATCAAAAGACTAAATAGACAACCTACAGAATGGGAGAAAATATTCACAAATTATTTATCTCACAAAGGGCTAATATACAGAAGCTATGAGGAACTCAAACAACTCAGGAAGAAAAAATAAATAACACCCTTTAAAAAGTGGGCAAATGACATGATCAGGTATTTTTCAAAAGAGGAATGGCCAACAAACATATGAAAAAGTGTTCAATATCATTAATCATCAGAGAAATTCAAATTAAAATCACAATAATAGGCCATCTTACTCTAATTAGAATGACCATTATTAAAAAGTCAAAGAACAATAGATACAGGCACAATGCAGTGACAAGGGATCACTTATACACTCTTGGTGGGAATGTAAATTAGTACAACCTCTATGGAAATCAGTGTGGAGATTTCTCAAAGAACTAAAGGTTGACCTACCATTTGATCCTGATATCCCACTACTAGGTATCTACACAAAGGAAAAGAAATCATTATGTCAAAAAGATACACTGCACTCATATGTTTATCACAGAACAATTTACAATTGCAAAGATATGGAATCAACTTAAACGTCTACCAACTGGTAAGTGGATAAAGAAATACACACACAACAATCCCATCAAGAAATGAGCAACAGAAATGAACAGAAACTTCTCCAAAGTAGACAGAATAATGGCCTGTACACATATTTAAAAATTGCTCAACATCTCTAATCATTAGAGAAATGCAAATCAAAACCACAATGAGATACCACCTAACCCCAGTGAGAATAGCCCGCCGTATCAAGAAATCCCAAAACAACAAATGCTGGCAAGGATGTGGAGAGACAGGAACATTCTTTCACTGCTGGTGGGACTTCAAATTAGTTCAATCTTTGTGGAAAAGAATTTGGAGATACCTCGAAGAACTAAAAATAGAAATACCAATCAATCCAGCAATAGCACTATTAGGCATCTACCCAAAAGAGTATATGATATTCTATTATAAAGACATGTGCATCTGAATGTTTATGGTTGCACAATTCATTATTGCAAGGACATGGAAACAACCCAAGTGCCCGTCAATTCATGAGTGGATAATTAAAATTTGATATATGCTCACAATGGAATATTACTCAATTCTAAGAAAAGACATTGAGCTAGCACCATTTATACTATCCTGTATTAAGCTTAAGCCCATTATCCAAAATGAGGTGACAAAAGATCAGGAAAATGGGCTCCACATGTACTCGCCATCAAATTGGTACTGGCTGATTAAAACTATGGTGCTCAAATGGTGGTAGTGCTCACCAGGGATTGGGTGAGGGGAGAGACCCACATCTTAGGGATGTGGTGAGCATTGTGGAGGGGAAGGGCATACCTCTAACCCTTCTTAGGGAGAGCCAAAGATATAAAATGTAACCAAAATGTCAAAAAAAAAAAAAAACTTTTACGGGTAATGGGCAGGGGGGAGGAGGGAGGAAGGAATGGGTGTATACTTACATAATGAGTGCAATGTGCACCACCTGGGGGATGGACACGCTTGAAGCTCTGACATGGCGGGGGGGGAGGCAAAGGCAATATATGTAACCTTAACAACATTTGTACCTCCATAATATGATGACATTAAAAAAAAAAGAAATACACACACACATACACACAGCACCATGGAGTACTACTCAGCCATAAAAAAGAGTGGAATAATGCCTTTTGCAACAACTTGGATGGAACTGGAGGCCATTATCCTCAGTGAAGTGAGCTTAATAATAGAAAAATAAGCATAGCATGTTCTCACTTATAAGTGGGAGCTAAACCATGGCTACACAAGGACACACAGAGTGGTATAATGAACACTGGAGACTTAAAAGCAGGGAGGGTGGAAGGAGGTGAGGGATGAAAAAGTACCTACTGGGTACATTGTACACTATTCAGGTGAGGAGTATACTGAAAGCCCAGACTTTACCACTACACAACATGCACATGTAACAGAATTCAACTCGTACCCCCTAAATCTATTGAAATTTTAAAAAGGGGAAAGAAACAGAGAAATAGGGAGGTTAAGTAACTTTAATGAGGCTATATAGATAGTAAGTGGCTCAGCCAAGTCTATGAAGTGTTTGATTTTTTTACTAGCACATGAAAAAAAAATTATGTGTGTTTGGTTTTTTAATTTGCTTTGGTCCCTAAAATTTGATGGCTATAATTCCACAATATGTATTTCTAAACAGGATTTTGAAAAGGAGGATAAATGAAAGTCATAAAGCTCTGGGTCTAAGAGACATGACCCCAAACAGAAAAGTCTCAAGGTCATCAGAGCTTTTTAATTAACATTCTGGGTCCAAAAGTCAAAACTCTGGTTAAAAATTCAGCTTCATCACTTATGAGTATGGAATAATGAGTATGGAATAACAATCAGTAACTTGGCTGAGTTACTTCCACTATCTAAATTATAAATATACTTGTGTACCAGTCAAGTTAGCAGTTCTGGAGCCCAAAAAATGAAGATCCAATTATAGGAATTAGAGTATAAGATGAGGATTTTGTCTTAAATCTACTTGAGAAGACCTGGTACTTCAGCATATGTAAAAAGGCAAGAAGATATTAGAATCAGTTGGCTTGACACTGAACTGAGTCACCTCAGTTCACTAGGGCTCCTGAAGACCATTTCAGACTTTGGGCAATTTTGAATCTAAAGCTCACAGTGGGCTTCTCAACTTTGAGAAGAGGGAGAAAGGACAGAGAGCCAGGTAGATATCAAGTCCAGCCATAACAGAGAGGACAATATGGTAAGGTTGACTTTCAACTAGTAATGCTTAGCTTTATGGTTTGTCTATTTGCTAATACTTTTACCTTCCTAGCTAGAAAATTTGGGCCAGTGAAGAGCTACCTGCTTTTCTCTCTACAAGCAAATAATTACCAATGATTGACATTTTCTCATAAATTCTTTCCCATGCACATTCATCAAACTGAGAACCACCAAACAGGTGGCTACTCATACATTGTCTCCCAGAGATGAGTTTTTAAATGCTTTTAAGCAGGTTAGGAAAGGTCTAGGTCAAAAACAGAATATTGTAATAATTAAGGGGACTGCTCATAGTAATATAATGAAGATCTTTCATTTTTAGTTTAATTAATACCTTTGACTTGCTAACAATTTTATATAAACATTGGTGGGGGCTAGGCCAGCACCGCCAGAAAAGAAAAGGCTAAATTCTCTAATTATTATGAAATTTGAACACATATCTTAATGACCAGAAAGCAACAATCACAGTTTAATAAATAAATCTGCATTCAAACAAATCAGTGATTATGAAAGGCAAATATAATACACCCTCAGAAAATAAGTTTGTCAGCAACTCAAGGCAGAAACTGATTTAGTCTTCTCCTTTCCTAACATTTTCTCTAACTCGAGCAAGGCCTGATTATTAAATATGTATGTCCAAATCTCATATGTTTTCTATGTCCATGCCACAGAAAGACAAGGAAAGAATTTCACACTTATTTCTACTCTTACATGAAGTTTAGGAGTTACCCATTCCAAATGTTTAGCAAGAAACAGAAGTGAAACGCTGGCCCCCTATGGCCCTGAGGCATATCTGGGCATGGAGACATGTCAGGACCATCTCTCAACTTGCACAACATGACAATTAAAATGCTCAGAAATAGTATAACTCAGCCAACATCATACTGAATGGGGAAAAGCTGAAAGCATTCCCACTAAGAACTGGAACAAGGCAAGGATGCTCATTGTCATGATTTCTATTCAATAGAGTGCTGGAAGTCCTAGCCAGAAAAATCAGGCACGAGAAGGAAATAAATGGCATCCATATCAAAAAAGAGGTGCTTAAACTATCCCTGTTTTCTGATGATATGACTTTATATCCATAAAACCCTGAAGACTATTCCAAAAGATTCCTAGAATTGATAAATAAATTCAGTAAAGTCTCAGGTTATAAAATTAAGGTACACAAATCAGTAGCATTTCTATGTACTAATAGTAGTCAAGCTGAGACTCAAATAAAGAACTCAATATCATTTATAATAGCTGCAAAGAAAATAAAACACCTAGGAATATACTTAATCTAGGAGGTGAAAGATATCTTCAGGGAAAATCATAAAACACTGATGAAAGAAATCATAGATTATACAAAGAAATGGAAAAATATCTTGTGCTGATTCATTGGAAGAATTAGTATTGTTAAAATGTCCATGCTGCCCTAAATGATTTATAGATTCATTGCAATTCCTATCAAAATACCAACATCATTTTTCACAGAACTAGAAAAATAATTCTAAATTTCATATGGGATCACAAAAGAGCCCAAATAGCCAAAGCAATCCTAAGTGAAAAGTACAAATCTGGAGGTAACACATTACCTGATTCAAATTATACTACAAGGCTCTAGTAACCAAACAGCATGGTACTGGTATAAAGGTGAACACATAGTTCAATGAAACAAAATAGAGAACCCAGAAATAAAACCCCATAGGTACAACCAACTGATTTTCAACAAAGCAGACATAAACATACACTGGGGAAAGGATGCCCTATTTAATAAATGGTGCTGGGAAAATTGGATAGCCACATGTAGAAGAATGAAACTGGATTCCTATTTCTCACCACATACAAAAATTAATTCATGATGTTTTAAAGACTTAAATGTAGGTCCTAAAACCATAAATATTTTAGAAAAAAAAAACTTAGGAAAAACTTTTGGACATTGGCCCAGGAAAGAATTTATGACTAAAACCCCTGAAACAAATACAGAAACAACAAAAATAAATGACTTGGATTTAATTAAACTAAAATGTTTCTGCACAGGGAAGGAAATAATCAACAGAGTAAACAGACAACCTACAGAATGGTAGAAAATATTCACAAACTATTCATCCAACAAAAGACTTATATTCAGAATCTGCAAAGATATAATTCATCTGTGTAAAAACAAAACAAAACAAAACAAAACACTTGTATGCCCTAAATCTATTGAAATAAGAGTTCTCAAAGTCCAAATGCCTCTGCTGTGGCCCGACCTTAATTACAAAAGGCTAAAGTATTCCAAGATACAACTTTGCCAGGATATGTGCTGAGTACATCACACCTGGGCCCTAGCTCATTATTAATCTTAGAATTACACCATGTATAATGTACAGTGCACAGTGTACTTTGCCCTGAATAAACTCCTTACCCATCACTCTCAGCCTTCCGATGGGATCCAGGCTGGGCCAAATACAATTAATTGTTTAGAATTTGAGAGAGTGGCAGTTACCAAGGTCTCTGAGATTCCTTTTTCATATGTTCTGAGACAAGCCAAAGAGTCAATATATAATCTGTACAATTAAACTATCCCTGTTTTCTGATGATATGATCTTATATCCATAAAACCCTGAAGACTATTCCAAAAGACTCCTAGAATTGATAAATAAATTCAGTAAAGTCTCAGGTTATAAAATTAAGATACATAAATCAGTAGCATTTCTATGTACTAATAATAGTCAATCTGCAACATATAATCTGTACAATTTCAGGAAAAAATTTAAAAATATAGCTGGTACTGGCTAACACAAAATTTAATTATGGGCAGTAGTTGATATACTTTCCCAGTCTCTAAAATATGCTATATTTTTCATCTTTTGTGGACACAATGAGAAAAGGGGGAAAGTAATAATATGGAGATTGAGTTATCTTTATTATCAACATTTCATTGCATGGATTTAATTAAGTTTGATTATTAAAATATAGACAATATCAAGATGATTTTAGAAGCAGTATTATTATGTTAAATGTGCATTAGTCTTTCCATAGAAATGGCTACTTACAGGGCACTGGGGAAACTCATTGCTTGGAGAGACAAAAGAAATGTTTTGTCAAATGTCTTATAAATGTTGTCTTGAATGTGAATGTAGTCAAGAGATGCTTCTGGCACCTGCAAGGTTTTAATGTGACTGGCCTATAGCATTGGCTTATATTCTGGAGCCAAGGCACGTTCTGCTTCCTTGCAGAGTGGTATTTTGGAAATCTTAAGAGGGAATGTATCTCCTGAAGTACTAAAACAGTATAGAATTAGTTCATATAGGACAAGCCTAAGCAGGCCTACAGATGTCTGCTAATCTTCATGTCTTGGAAAACTTGAGGCCAATCCTCCTGAAGACTAATTCCTTACTCTGATTCTCACCTCACTGGCTTCAGTCATAAGGGAACCACTAAAGGGTACCTTGGATTCTGCAACTGTAGTGTGTAACCTTGTACTGTCCCCAAAATAGAAGGATCAAAGTGTGGGCCCCTCTAATGTCCTTCCTTTGCCCTTGTCCCCATAACAACAGCAGGTATATCCTACATTCTAAGAATGTACTGGATTTTGGCTCTTAATTGACAAGTAGTTGTTATTTTTGAGACTTATTTAGTACCCAGGATTTGAGAGCAATTCTCATTGCTTGGTGGAGTATAATTCCTATTTTCTTCCCACTCAAACTTAGGCTAAATGATTTCTGTTTTTGTTGACCTGATGTTGTAGCCATGTTAATTGTGCACTTTGTCATATAATTAAACTGTTGTAAAGTTATGTTGCAACATTTAAAAAATATGCTTTGAATACCTCTTGACACTTTTAGGAACCTAACAAAAGAATGGCATACTATTATAAACATCTGCCTTTCAAATAAAAGTTCCTAAGGACAATGTAATTTCTTTTGATAGGGTAAATTCAATGTGAAGGGCTTCTTCATCATTGTAGTTTCCGATGAAATGTGTCTTCTCTGTGAACTCTTTCTTAAATCTCCAGACAAAAATATTTGTCCCTATCACTGTGTTCCAAATATTTCCCTTTGTATATATTTCTTTGATAATATTTATCAAACTAAACTGCAGTTATTTATATGCTTTGTTCCCGTATTAGACTGTGAAATCCTAATGGGTAGTATCTTATTTTTCTTTGTATTCCTAAGGTCTAGCATCAGTGAGGAATATTAAGGGCTTAGTGAATGGAAGAAAGAATGAATAACCAATCTATCATGAACCCTAACCAAAGGTTTTTATTAGGTGCTAAGAGAACTTTAAAATTACCATGGCATGGAACATAAGAAGATTGCTCTACTGATGTATTAGTGTTTTGTTTATATAAATGTATATGCAAAGGAAGATGTTAGATCCTAAAGTTTTCACCCAATCTTCTATTTGAAATATTGCTATTCTTATAATATCTTATTTTAGTGATTATATTGGATTTAGGACCTTGAATAATTCTCTGATATACAAATTAATATCTAAATATACTGTCATCATTGTACTTAAATAGGAGGTAATGAAGGTCTTAAAACTTGGGATTTGATAGATTATAATTCTAATATTAAATATATTAAAAGAAGACTACTAATCTCTGCTTTTATATAATTTAGTAAAAATTACTTAATGGAGATACTGAAAAAAAGAACTTAAAAATCAATTTTTAGAGGTTTATTTTGAATTCTTTTGAAAAACTAAGCCATAAACCATACTACTTTTTAATAATTCTAAGGATTTATTCAGACTCTAGATAAAAAAGAAAATAATAGTTTCAATTTTCTCCTCTTTTATCTGATATATTTTTTAAATTTTTAATTACTATGGGTACATAATAGTTGTATATCTTTATAGGATACATGCGATGTTTTGATACAGGCATACAATGTGAATTAATTAAATCAAGGTCATTCACTCTGGGTGAGGCTAATGTAGGAACCAGAACCGCCTGGTCTTGGGATTGGCTCAAAAATGACACAAGACTTTATCAGAGCCAATGAAATCTAGTCTGTTCATTTTGTTATGTATACCAAAAGAAAGGCATATGATACTTCCAGTCAAACCTGAATCTAGGAGAATATAGGCCTGGAACTCCTTATTATCATGTGAAGCCTAAGAATAAGTCCTTATAAAGAAATGGAGAATTAGGGAGGTTAAATATTAATAATGTATCCAGGGTGACAGATGTTATAAATAGTAGCCTGGGGTTTTGAGTCTGGAGACATTGAGTCATGAACCAAGGGACTCAATCTGTACACTGAACTGTCCCTTTGAGTGATTTACTCAAGGTTACACAGCCAGTAAGTGATGGAGCTGGAATTCCTATTCCTGACTTGTCTGACTGCCAAGCCTATGATCATTTGCTCTGTATTATTGTTTCTGGTAAAATTTAGATAGGAGTTAAATAAGAAGTAGAGCATTTAAATTAAACTGCTAGGGTCATAATGATTAAACTAATGTTCCCAAAGCAAATGATCCTCAAAAGAGGGCATACAGATAAAAATAGAGTTATATATCTTGTTAAGTGGTTTCGTTATTATTATCTTCCATTTCCCATTTTGATAAGTAAAATTTTTCTTCCTGTATATTTATTCCCATATATTTGTCCTAGACCTGCCATGATTCTAGACAATTCTTGCTTTAGTTTTTACCAGAGTTTGGCATTCTGTTTCTCCTAATGCTGTGTTTCTTCTAATCAAACTTCCTTGCTTCCAGTCCTTTAGCCTCAGGTTCTTTATATTATATTAATAAATTCTTGGGTGTCCACTAGCTAATCCAATAAATCAGCATATGACAAAACATTCATGAAAAATCTGCCTGCTAGAAGGTATATGTTTTCTCCATGGTCTTTTTGGTTGTAATCTATCCAAGGCAAATTATTCTAATGGTGAGAATTTCAAATATGGTAGGAGAGAAAAATCCTATTTCATAACGTCTCCCTTGGTGAAATCATTAGGCCAACCATGTCATATTTCACAGGGTTATCCTTGATTCCTTATATGGATTTTTAAGTAATAAAGCTAACTATTGAAAGTAAGCTTATTTTGCTTCCACCCAAGGCAAGAACTAAAATTAGCATGAGAGTTTTAGGAAATGACAGGATCTATGGTTAAAAAGTGACTTTTCTCTTATTGCTATTTTCTCAGGAAATACAGTTCAATATACCTAAATTATTCCATATTTAATGTTTTATAATTCTTAAAAAGTCGCTAACTCATGTGTCCTTTATATGTAACTTTGGTTAATCGTAAGAGAGAACAACTTACTGCTGGACCATGTTTTGTTGCAAATTGAAAGACTGATCTTTTCATTTTATAATTCCTTTTTTTGTTTGTTTGTTTATTCACTGATTTGTCCTTTGAGTAAATATAGCCAAGCAAATTTAAGCCAATTTATAAGATATAGTTTCTAACTTAAAAGCCTTTATGATTTAGTTGAGTATATGACACAGACATATAAAATTAAATTATAGAAGAGAACCATAACATTTTAATAATCATAGTTTAGATATGAAAGGACTATTAAAGTCTTTAATCCATTGTTTTTTGCTGGGATTTCTCAGAAGCTTCTTAGAGATTGCTATTAGAGGTGGAGGGTGGAGAGGCTAGAGGGAATGGGACCAGCCTGCCAGAGCACTACCCTTCTCTTTGTACTTCAGTCATAGTAGCTCTACTTTCACCTATATTATATAAGACTTGATTTGAACAGAGAATTTCAGGATGAAAAATGTGTGAGACTCATTGATACACTAGAATTCCTATTGTTTTAAGATCAGACAGTTGCTTGAAGCCAGCATAGATACAGAACTGTCCTATTCTGAAGAGTTTGGAATTAAAGGAAGGCTTGAAGCTGGTTCTATGAATGTCCTAGTATTGCTCTAGTGTTATGCCATTTGTGGATGCCAGCATTTTGATATCAGATATAAAATGTGTAATATAAATTTTGCTGAATTTTTGAGATGTTTTATATAGATGTGGCAGATATTAAAAATGTAGAGCACTCTTCCTACATCTAAAAAATTAGCATATAATTTTTCACTATCCTTTCTGGTTTCTTATATATAAGTAATTTTTGTATAATTGTAATCATTCTGTAGATACATATTTCTATTCTGTTTTCTTAGCTATTCTTTAACTATATTTTCATATTGCCACAGCCTTCATATTTATAAATTTTAATTATTATACTATGTCCTATTGGTTAATATAACATACTTTAATCTTTTACATATTGTTGAACATTGAGGATATCTTTAATTTCTTTGCAATTTGTTACATTCATATACCTTTCCTCTTTTTTGGATTATTTTAAAAAATGTGAGGAGTGGAGTTAATTTATCAAAAGGATATAAAATTTTTTATAATCTTATATATTGCCTTTTGGAAGGGGTATGTAAATATGATTTTACCATAGCCTCCCACCTTAGGTAATATCAGTATTTTGAAACTTTGTTTTTTTAGACAAATGGATGTTTTGATATTGTTTTGATTAGTAGTGAAGACTGTTATTTTTATCATTATACTTATGTGCCAATAATCATCCTTTGGGTGGATTGTTGATTTATATAGTATCCTCTTTTATTTGGGGGTTCTCTTAATTTGTAAGAGCTCTTTATAAATATATAATTTTGCTAAAATGCATTCATATTAACCTTTTAATATTTTTAACTAGTTTTCATATGTCTAACTCAATTTATCACTATCATTGATGCTTTTAACTAGGCTTTAAAAATGAACATTGAAATGTTTCTTTTTCCCTGTTAGTGACTGTCCTATTTTAATGAAAACTAGAGTATAACTTTAATAAAAGAATTGGTTGCAGTATACAATAAATACAGAGGATTATGTTTTGGCTGTATAATTTGGGCAAATGAAATTTGTAAAACTCAATCTTGCCCTAGGACTTCTCATAAAATATATCTTCTTTATAGCTGTTATGGCTTTGTCCTATTTTTACTAGCAAGTTTCCTCTTTGTAGACCAATTCAGATTGCTGACCATTCTAATCTTATACTTTAATAATTTATAATTTTAGTCTTTGAACTGTCAGAATTAATGGAAACTCTTTATTCTAACATCCCCCAAACAAAGAAAATCCACTTAAATAAAACAGGTAGAAAAAAGCAGAAAATCATATAGTTCTATACAGACAATCCTTAAGTTACACATTTGAGTTGGTAAAGTCAAGGATTCTTTATTTGGAAATATTCTTATTTGGTGAACAATGAATGCATAAGCAAGCAAGCAAACACTCTCTTTTCCTTTTTTGTTCTTTTAACCCTACAGACCAAAAAGGGGATGCTTTAAGAATTTGACACTGGTGCACATATTCCCCCAGTAGCATTTTAGAGCTTCCGGAAACATCAAATCCAATCGGAGGATGTTCAAACTCATATTTGCTTGCTACTGCAGCTAGTACAGTGAACTAATTTTTCTGAGGTGATTGGCCCCTAACCTGAATTTCTCTTCAGCTGCCTCCATCAAACAGAGTTAGAGTCTTTTCCATTGCTGTGAGGTTAATAGCATTTTCAGATTCTAATCTAGTCTCTGGAAAATTGTCTTTTAGAAAAATTAATCAATAATACTCATTTTTACATCAGTATGTCAAACAAGGCAGAGTCTACCACATCAAGCATTTCTGCCACTAACTGTACTATCAGTAGATATTCCTATATGACAAAAGTCAATAAACTCACCATGCTTGCAGCGTTGCCATTTGTTCATGCTTTTAATTCACTCATGTATTAAACCTAGCCTGGAAGACTCACTGGGCAAAGACATTACATTCCCCTGAAGCAAATGTTTTCAGGACAAAGTCTTAAATACATTTTCGTGTCTGTACCCTTACTTTTTCTCCTTATGCATAATGGACAAATGCTCTCTGAAGACAATTTATGTGTACTGCCACAAAATAAATAACCAATTAATGTATTAATTTTCAAAGTAATCCGGAGGTCATTTCAAAGCACATCTATTTAAATAAGGTGTGGGGAAGAGATGTTTTGGGGATTGAATTAGATAATCCTATAAAAGCATAAAGTTTAATGCCAGAAACATAATAAATAGTAGATATTAGTAATAATGAGCATTAGTAATTATTGTTACTTACAATATATCAAAGAACAATTGAAATTATAATTGGGACTCTAGATAGGGCAATATTAAGCATAACTATTTCCATAATTGGTCCCATGAGGGTGATACATATTGAATGCTATGATGGCAATGTATATGCAAACCAGGAATAAGTTTGTTTCTTTTTCCAAAGAGAACCAAACTGGCCAGAAATAGACTAAACTGTTTTTATAGTTACTCATGGAAGAGATTGTTCTGTTCATTAGAACAATCTAATTGTTCATTAGAACAATCGTTGTGGAATAGCATTTTTAATTCAGTTCAGTTGACAAAAAGCCCATACTATTGGTCAGACACAATACTACAGATACTATAGTATCCCACAGGGGCACAAGATGTAACTTTTAGTTCTTATATTAAAGGGACTGTAATGAAGTATGAGAAACAGCAATATAAATTAATTATGTTACAGTGTGGTAAAAGCAACAATATAATATATGGGATACAGAAGAGGTCAAAGTGATTACTATAGGCAAGATTAGGAAAGGCTGGCTGGGGGAATGTCCAAGTTGGATTTTGAAAGATGTAAAAGTTAGGAAATATGTAATGATAAAGGGTAAAGTTGTACAAAAGCTTGGGGGCTGGAATAAGCATGGTACTTAAAATTTAGGTTGCAATTGCCAAGTGTAAGATGAAGATGAATAAAGAGAGATAAAGCTGGAATAGTAGATAGAGGCTAGATTTTAAAAGAGTTTTTAGCTCTGGAATTTGGATATCATTGCAAGGTCAATTGGGAGCCAGTGAAAGGTTTGAAGCATGAGATAGAGCTGATTGATCATTTTTAAACTTTATAATAATTCCAGGATGCTAGGAAAAGATTAAGAGAGGTGAGAATGAAGGCAGGGACTTCTAGTGTTTGACCTTATTCACTGCTATAGAAATGTATAAATCCAAAAGTGATGGAAATGCCTACTTACCAATGGATCACTGATTAATGGTTTGAGGCAATAGTAGTATTTTTTTCCTATCTTTGAACGGAGGATTACCACTGAGCTCTCCCTTGGTAAGCTGGCCTTATGGTCTAGTTTTATTTTCTGATTCTAGGAGCTTATATCAATATCAGTCTAAGGATAAAATATTAATATATTACAATGATGACAATTACACACACACACACACACACATAAACACCACTCCCCCCTGTGCTTTTTTGTATAATGAATTTCGGAATTTATGAGTGAGGCAAATGCTTTAGAACAGTTTGATCAATATGATTTTCTGGTTTGTTACTCAGGATAACCCAGAGAGAAGGGCAATTTTGAAGGATGATGAGTTAAAGGTTGGAAAAGGTTCGGCCTGGACCACTTGTGGGTTGGAAGGTCACTGGGAACCCAACTTTCTTTCAGGGTTGTCTGATGATCCCAATCCTAGGACTGAATACAGGTTTCATACAGTACGATAGAGTTGCTGTGTATGAGAGCTGGGATAGAACCCTGGTGCTGTTCAAGATTCCTCATAGTAGTCTGGTCTAGTTCTGCATTCAGGGTGGGGCTGGAAACTGGTCACAGTTGTAGAGGAAAAGATTGGGTCTTTTATTGGGATGGTCTTCTATGCCAGTTGTTGATACAGGTTGTATTGGTAGCTGGTGGATTTCTAAGATAACTTAAATACTTTGTACTGCTTCTAAGAATAGTTGTGTGTTTTATGTTCTCAATCACAGATATAATATTTTAAATATTATGTGTACCAGAGTTTATTTATATATAAGCACCAAAGGATAAAGGTGAATGGGTTCTAATGGATAAGGAATTAAATTGGATGTAAAAGTTGAGAGAAACTCAAGATTTTCTCAGTTCAAAAAACTTTTTGGGAGACAAATTTCAGCTGTTAGTAAAAGAATTTTGAACTTTAATCAGAAAGTTAATAGGATTTAATGATGACTTTAGTATTTCTCCTTTACCAGAATTATTCTTTATCATATCTGAAAATTCCCTAACTTTTAAGGACTCAGCTTAGATTTTGCCTTTCTTCAGGGTGATTTTAATGCTTCATTCTGGTGCTCCTCTTTTCCCCACTCTACCCATCCTTTAACTTTAATCTTGGCCTTACCACACCATATTATATTATAATTATATTTTTATGTATGTTCTCTCAGACAGTAAGCTCCTGTGACCGGGAGCCATATCTTGCTCCTGTCTGTTTCTCTGGCACCTAGCAGAATCCCCACATACAGGAGGTGCAACAAAACAAAACAAAACAAACAAACAAAAAACAAAGTAGGTTGAATAAAAATAAATGCAGCAAGGATTGATGTCTTTGTGTTTATATTAGATTCCATGACTTCCATCTAGTATCTCAATTTCTTGAACTATGCCAGGTATTTAGAATTTTCTTTTTGTTTTTTGGAATGATTCAAACATTTCCTCAAAAACAGCCCTAGTAAGAGCACTCATTTGATTATACCCTCTGTTCATGTGACTCTATATTACTGCATATGTGTCTGTGTGTATATAAGCACACAGTAACACACACAAAGTAAAACTATAAAAAATGCATGAGAATAAACTGCTTCAGCAAAGTGGTCATTTTTATGGGAGGGAGAATCTATGATAGGGCCAAGGGTGAGGGGTCCAGCTATATTTGTAATGTTTTATTTTAATCTGGTGGCACATAAACATAGGCTCATTGCAGTATTCTTTATGCATTTTTGCACATCCTATTTTTGCATATGAATATAGTACTATACCCTTGAACAGAATCTTCTCTTCATAGAATATCCTGTGTTATATGTTTTAAGTGAGAATTAGAGACATAGCAGATTTGGGTTTTTGTGTGTTTTTTAAAATTTTTACCTATAGGAATTCCATTTGGGACATATATTTCAATATTATGTTGAAATAGTCTAATCAACATTTTCCCTAAATATTTCCTAAATTCTCAAAATTTTTTAGAGAGCATTTGTATGAAGATCTTTTGACAGCATTTTTGTAAATAGTTTTAAAAGTATTGAAATTTTTTTCCTGGGAGTCTGATATTACTAAAAACATGACAAAAATTGAAGTTTAGTACATGTATATCTTTTTCTTCTTCCTCCCCGCATAAAATATAACTATGGAAATGGAAAGGCTAATTTAATGCATAGGTATTTTAGTAATGGTAAGATATTAAAGGTAACAGAAGAACGAAAGGAAGGGAAACTGGATCTGAAGGGTAAGTAAGGAAGACTTTAGGAAGAAAGCAAAACCTGAATTGGGCTTTGAAGAATGAATAGAAGTTCGCAAAAAGGCCACGGAGTATGGGGTGAAAAACATTCTAGACAAGGGAGAATTTAATGTGAAGGCCCAGAGATATGAAAGGAAGAATCCTGTGGTTAGTTAGGAACTGCCGGGTTGTAAAATGCAAGTGAGAAACATTATTAAGAGGAAACTAGAGATCAGAAAATGAAGCTTATTTCCTTCCAAGAAATCTGGACTTTATCTCTTAGTGATGGGAGAAATCTTCTTCTGAAGATTTTTCTAGTGATAGGGTCAGGTTTCTGTGAAGTGAAGTTAGATTTGTGGGATAAGGTGATATAGGGAAGAGAGTCAGGAGAACATTGAATGTCTAGGGTGGAGATAATGAGGTCTTAGGTTCAGGCAGGGCAGAGAATTGAGGAGGAAGAACTGAGGGTAGAGACTTAGGTGGCAAGAGAGGTATCGATGTGAGAGCAAGAGATAAGGAGGGAAAGTGACATAGAGTGAGAAGAAATGGGCTTAAGGAAGTCAAATATCCTGAGAACTAATTATCAGCTCATACACAAATATCGGCAAGTAATGTTTTTTAATAGAATTTTGTACGAAATAGGAAATGGTAAATCTGAATCTCATTAAATGTGTAGATATTATTTTTTAAATACATATCACATGGTGGAGGTGGAGGCAGAGCTCTCAAACACATAAGTGTAAGTGGATAATTTTCAAAAAGAAACCTCTCAGTAAGGAAAATCACAGATTTTTTGCTGTTTGTCTTATTCAAAATCAAAAGTGTTAATTGAAACTAGGTATTTATATTTGCCTAATGTCTCATGACACTTTCCTGGTCTACTTAATATATTACAATTCAGATAGCACAAGGTACGATGAGATAATTTTCTGGCCATGCTCTGACTTCCTGTTATTCACTCTGATTGTTTAAAAGTGTTAAATTTCATTGTCTAGTTAAAATTGTCTTGTTGCTAAGTGGTATAAGTGCCAGATATGTTAATTAGTAAATAATTTTATTTATATTGAAATGAAAAAGTTTTTGATGGATGGAGCAATGTCATAAAGAAAATTAAACTTTTTATGTATAAAAATTAGATAAATGGCTCCTTTTGAGTGGGAGAAAAAGGGACTGCTCCAGAAAGGGAGAAAGATTACTTCCTTGGCCAAAATGTTTTTCTTATGTTTTTGGTGCCTATTATCTGAAAGAAGATTTGAGGTCTGTGAGGTGAACAGCATAGGTAAAACTGTTAGAGAATGTAGACCACCTCTTTTGCTTTGAGATCTGTTTCTTAAACTGGGAGAATGCAGACAGATGACTAGCCCCAAATGGGGGAAATTGTTTGATCTTAGGTTAAAGAGTCCAGGGTGAAATATAGTACATTCCATTTTAGGGTCTGTAGGGTTAGAGTAAGCTGATAATTGGACAGCTATAGTGAGGTAAAATATCAATTATGTATCATAGGATTCTAGTTTAAAAAACTTGAAATATATTTGATGTTTTTCTGATGATATTACATTTTGAAATAATTTTTTAAAAAGAAATTAGTTCTGATTAAAATATTGATAATTCATACTTTTAAATCTATGAGGAAGTGGTTACAAAGAACCAGTGGCCTGGAAAAGACACTAGGTTCATTGAATGAATGAATGACTGCCTTTTGGATATAAACAAATTGAGATGCTCTGGCTGTTTAGATTACAGCACTGAGCACTACTCCCACCTAGTGGCAATCTACCTGTAGTGCATGGGTAATTAAAAAGAATGAAAACTGAAGTCCCTGTGGAAGGGAATTATGTACTTTGATCTCTTGTAGCGTGACCTTTTGCCTACATGAAGTTATAATTTCAACATTATTAAACTTATTGAAAGAAAAAGACCTATAAAACACAATTCTGAATTTCCTATGAAAATGTGATTTTTGTTCATGACATGCATTATTCAATATAGCTTATTTGAAGCAACAGACTTAAGAAAACAATACCTGGAAATGAAAAAAATAGTTTACAGATAAGAAAAATATAAATTGTCAATAAATAATTGAAACATTTTAACTTCATTAAAGTAGCAAATAAATGTACATTAAGATACTATATATCCCTGTCAAAATAGCAGATTACAAAAAATAATACTCTGCTGTAAGGAAGAAATGAGGGAGGTGAGTTCAGTAATTGTTGTTGGGAGAGCAAACTGGAAAAATCATTTGCTTTTTTTTAGCTTTTTAGCTTTTTATTTGCAAATAATTTCAAGCTTATAGAAGAGTTGCAAGAATATGACAAGTACAAAGAATATCTGCACAACTTTTACCCAGATCCATCCCATTATCTTTATAATTATCTTGCAGAACCATTTGAGGCTAAGGTACCTAAATCATGACCCTTTAGACCCGATCACTTCAGTGTGAATTTCCTAAGAATAGGGATATTCTCTTACATATCCGCAGTACAGTTATTGGCTTTAGTGAATTTAACATTGATGTAATAATTTTTCAATAATCTACCATTCATTTTATAATTTTGTCAATTGACTCAAGAGTCTTTTTTATCGATTTCTTCCCCTTCAGAAGAGGATCCAGTCTAAGATCAGCTATTGCATATAGCTGTTATGTCTGGTTAGCCTCCTTTAATCTGGAATATTTCTAGAGCCCTAGTTTGTTTTTCATGACTTTGACATTTTTGAAGAATATAGCGGCTCCTCTTTTCTTTTATATAAGAGTTTACATTTTGTGTTTCTCTAATGTTCCTCATAGTAGATTTTGATCATATATTCTCTGTTGAAATGTTTTTTATGTGATGTTGTGTCTGCCTCAGAGTATCACATCTGGAGACACATGGTGTCCATCTGCCCCTCATTGGCAATGTTAATTTTGTTTGCCTAGTCAAGCGTGGTCTGATTTCTTCATGGCATAATTATTTTTTTTTTCTGGTGGAGAAACACTTTAAGACCATAAAAATATTCTACTCTTTATAAAAATTCTCCTGAGATTTAATACCCGTTGATCATTTTTCTTGTTCCTATCTTTACTGTGATGATTGTAAAATGCTGATTTTCAACTCTGGTAGTCCCTTCACATTTATCACTTGGCCCTCAGCATTCTACTGTGAGCAATAGCACTCCCTCCCTTCTCCCCCATTTAACTGTATAGACTCATTAATTTTTATTTTTTAAAATGGCTTATAATTCATTACTATACTCATTGTGCCAGATTTGCCCAGTAGAAACTCCTTCAAGATGAATCTTCTAGGTAGTAACAAAGAAAAGAATATAAGAAAAAATGCATATATATGATCTTTTGCACTTGGTTTTTAAAAAATCTGCCAATGTTTTCTGGAAATTATTCCATATGAGTTCATAGTGATCTTTATTTTCTTGTATAGCTACATAGCTCTCTAACCATTGTCTCTAATGGAAAAGTATATGCAGAATCTTTAAAATGTTTATACCTATTGATTGAGTAACTTCAATTTTAGGAATCTCTTTTAAAGGAAATTTTCAGTGATTCAGATAAAGATTTATATACAAAGATATTCAATAAAGCACTATTTATAATGGTAAAAATTTATAATCTGAATAGCTTACATTAAAGTAATTGTTAATATACTCTATCCATGTATATTATGTAGTCATTAAAAAGGTTCATGTTAAGTGAAACAAACAGATCTCAAAATTATATAGTTAGATCTAAATTAGGTAAAATGTACAGAAAATAGATTGGTGGGAAATATAATTAATTGATAAAAATGGCCGTTTTTGAGGGTAGGATTTCTGATTTTTTCCCTTTTCTTTTTTATATTTTTTGCACTAAGTTTTCTTCAGTGAACATATTAATATATTCATATTTTTTTCAGAAAAGTTGAAATCATTTATCTAGTATTGTAAGAAGCTTTTCTCCCTTAGGAATTGGAATGCTTCTTCATTGTGGATCATTATAGATCTTTATTATACTGCATTTCTCTTTCTGCTGTGGGTTCTAGGAACCAAGTTTGAAAGCCAGTCACAATAGCGTATAAAGCAAACCCTTACAATTACATTTGAGTTCTCTTTTCCCCCTTTTTCTGATTTTTAATGTTTGTTTTCTTAATCTGATTATGATGTCTTTTTTTTGCAAACTATCTCAAATCTTCTTTTAAAAGTGGTAGGCAATAAATAAATAGAATCTAAATGGAATTCTACATAATAATTGTCCCCAAACTGCTGAAGTAGACATTATGGATGTATAATAGATATGGTTTGAATACTTAAAATATTTTATTGCATACTGTAGCAATTAAGTGCTAGACTTCTCTGATGGTCGGTGGGTGGGTTTGGGGAGGAGTTGACCCATATCTCTATTTTCCAGAAAAATAAGAACAGGAAAAAATTAAATCCATGGTGTTTCATTGATACTGTGGAAAATTTATTGAAAGTAGGTTAAAATTTTACCTTAAAAAGTTAAGTAATATTTTTAGAATAGCAAATGTCCCCCATTAGGGCAGAGCCCATTTGGTATTTCCAGTCCCAGTGGTCCAATCCTGCTAGTGGTAAGCATATGCTTGCTGACCTCCTCTACTCTTTTCGGTCTAGTATTTAGGAATTGTCTAACACAAATCTTCTATGTTCTAACTTAACCCAACTCCTTGTGATGTTGGCCTCTGAGGACATGTAGAACAATTATTTCATTTCCATGCGGTATTCTTCATAAAAATGAAGATAATTGTTAAAATCAGCTCCTCTTTCCCTGTCCCATTCTCTTTCAGAATAAATTTAAATGAGAGATAATAAATCCTTTCACTTAACTGTAGGAAAATGAGCACCAAACAAAAATAGTGGGAATTGCTGGACCTTGAGAAATCATTAAGTTTATTTTCCTACATCTATACAATTTTGGACATGAAAGAATGTCACCTATTATTTTTTAAAAACATTAAAGAACATTTTCTAATTGGGTGGCAATCAGTTATTTAAAAAGCTATTGCAATAGAGCTTTCCCCTTTACAAATCTAACTCTATCTTTGTGCTTCAACTCGAGCATTTATCCTTAGTGTAGACAGATGGAAGGAAAATTTACATAACTGAATGCACCTGACAACTCTTATTAAGCTACTTTTGATTTTTCTTTGTTTTATGTTAAAAAGGCTGGTCCTTTAAACTTTTACCACAGATATTATTTTTCAATTAATTAACCATATTTGTAGCATGTCTGTGAATCATTTCTAAATTGTTCACTACAGCGGTGTGTCACTTAATGACAGGGTATATGTTCTGAGAAATATTTCCTTAGTGATTTCTTAATTGTGTAAGCATCATAGAATATAGTTACACAAACCTAGATGGTAAATAGCCTACTACACACTTAGGCTATATGGTACCTAACCCACAAACCTGTATAGCATGTTACTGTGCTGAATGCTGTCAGCAATTGTAACACAATTGTATATATAAACATAGACAAGATACAGTAAAAATTTAGTATTATTAATATAATCTTATGGGACCACTGTCTCATATGTTGTCTGTCATTGAACAAAACATCACTATGTGGTGTGTGACTGTACTTCCTTTGCTGCTCCTCTGAAAGAAGACACAGGAGTGAGCCAAGATGGCCGACTAGAGATAATAGCTTGTCAGAGTGTCCCGGCTGAAAGGTAGAAGGTTGAACTGAGAAGAGCAGAGAACAACTGCAACTTGGCTATGGATCACAGGGAGAGACAACAGAGGCATCTGGAGACTCCACCAAGAAGGGCTGTGAAGCTGAAAAAGAGGAAGAGAGAGGAGAAGACAGAGGTGCAGACCAAATCCAGAGAGGCTCAGAGCCCAGTGAAATGGTAAGGGGGCTCCCCTCTTCCATATGGGTAACTTCAGCAAGCAGCAAGACACAGAACTCTTACCTGTCATGGGAGAGTGCCATGAGAGACCAGAGAGCTGGCATTCTTGCACCTACATGCCTCCTGATCTGCATTTCCTCCATTCGTGACATCACAGAAAGTAACTATGGCTCCAGCCACCTTGTAGTCATGGCCTCTCCACCCCCATACCAACCATGACAGTGCTCAGTGCAAAGAAGACTGTTTCTCTGTGGTGGGGGCATGTTCCCAGCTGAGTCTGCCACTGAGTGGAGCTGCTGTAGCAGTGTTTTGCAGGATTACCTCCTGCCAGTTTGGACAGGCAGACAGGATCCTGTGCCCACAAGTCATGAGAGCAGTGCAGGGAGACCATGGCCCCTCATCCCCCATAGCAACTGCAAGAGTGCTTGGTGCTGAGAAGCCCATTTCTCTATAGTGGGGTGCATTCCTGGTTAAGCCCACCACTGAGAGGGGAGGCTCCACAGTGGCATAACCTGAGAGGTTCATCAAACCTGCTAAAGCACCCCAAAGGCAATTCAGGACACAGTCAGGGACCAATCTTCAGAGGGTGGGAGACTGGTCGCTAAGCTAGCCCTAACACCCTCAGTTCTCAATTGAGAGTCATGGTGAGAAGGAACCAGCAACATAAATCTGGAAATATGCGAAATCAAAGTGAAAGGACACCCTGAAAGAAAACAATAACACCTTACCAAGGAATACCAACCTAAAAGAAAAGATTAAAGTGACAGATGAAGAAATTCAAATATGGATTGTAAGGAAGCTCAATGAAATACAAGAGAAAATAGAAACTTAACAAAAAGAAGTCACAGAAACAATGCAGGAAATGAATGAAAAATTATCTAAAGAAATTGAATTATTAAAGAAAAACCAGAAGTTCTCAAAATGAAAATTCATTCAAGGATTTATAAAACATGGTGGAAAGCCTTAACCACTTCGGTACTGCGCTCACCAGCCGCGAAACCTTGCCCACAGCCAGCACTCATAGTCTGCACGATAGTTTTTTTTTTTTTTGAGATTTTATATTTTATTTTATTGTTATTTCAGCATATTATGGGGGTACAAATATTACGGTTATGTATATTGCCCATGCCCCCCTCCCCCCTCGAGGTAGAGCCTCAAGCATGACCATCCCCCATACGTTGCACATCTCACTCATCATGTTTGTATATACCCATCCCCTCCTCCCCCCCACCCGCCCAACACCCGACAAATGTTATTCCTATATGTCCACTTAGGTGTTAATCCGTTAATACCAATTTGCTGGTGAGTACATGTGGTGCTTGTTTTTCCATTCTTGAGATACTTCACTTAGTAGAATGGGTTCCAGC
>CAUYPO010047095.1:0-22498 GCA_963574435.1 Cheirogaleus major
CTAGAAAAGTAATTATGTTTAGCTCACTAATTATGAACATATTTTCTCTGTTGGTATTTACAAGTATATTCCATGTCCAAAGATTCTTATTTTCCTAATCTTTTGTCAGTTGTAGCTAAATATTTTAATTACATGTAAAAAATGTTTATTTTTTACAAACACTAATTATAAAACTCCATTTCTTTAGATGAGCGAAGTTGACAAACATTATATAAAACCAATTACAAAGTGTGAAAGCAGCTCACAGACTGATACACACATATTGCCACCAACAATTGTGAGATCGTACGAATGGAATGAATGGGAATTAAGAAGAAAAGCTATACAATTGGTTTGTAATAATATTTTAAAAATTTATTTATATGTTGGGGAATTTTAATATGTTGTTACTCATAGAGTTGGTAGGTTAAATTATTTATATAAAATAATGATTTCTATATAGATTTCTTTGCTAACATAAAGATAATTTGCATAATTTACAATGTAAAGGTTGTCTTCTAATTTTAAGCATATATGGATATATGGAAACATGAAACTACTCTCAAATTATACTAACCAGTAACCAGAACAATGATAGCTGCTATTTATCTAGCTAATAATTTTAAAACTTGGTTGTAGTATTTAAAGCACTCCAAACTTCCTCTAATCATTTAAAGTATGCATTCTTTTTTTCTTTTCTTTTTTTTTTTTTTTTTGGACCTTTTTCTGTTAAATCACAGATATTGTCCCCTCTTATTTTCAACACATTCCCTCCAGACTCTGGGTACTCCCACGTTTCTGATTCTCAGGCACCTTAATCACAATAGATGCCTACCCTTAAAGGGTGTCTTTGAAATTTTCATCTCTATCTAACTTACTGGAATTCCCCCCTACTTACTTCCTTTTATAGTATCTTGTCATTTTAAATGGCAAATATTTATAGTATGAAAGAAATAAAATCTTTTATGTCTGTAGCCTTTCTTTATTATAATTTGTCCATCTCTTTAACTGAAAGCAGTTGTGGAAATAAAAGAAGACCACCCAAATGAGAACAAACAGAGGCTATTTATTCAGAGTTTGTTATTGCAAAGGAGTCAGCCACTGTTACTTGTGTTTAACAGACTCAAAGCAGGCAAGAAAGTGGAAAGCTTTATAGTGATAAAATGGGGAAGGCTTCAAGTGTTCTCTGATTGGAAGTTGTTGATATGAGAAAACTGAAGAATAGCTAACTAGAAGCTGGGCATCTTATGTGATTGGTTTAGTGAGCATATTTGGTTTTCTCTGATTGGTCCTAAGATAGGGGAGGAGGGGCAAAAAAATAGAGAAGCTAGCCAAGTCCTGAACATTCTGGGCCACTTGCTACAGCTACAAAGGTTGAGATTTGGCTTCCCAGACTGGTTGATGGAGAGGTTGTGAGTCAGCTGTATTGTTATATATGACCTAGCCTTTAGCCTTTGTCCATTTGTATATTCAGTCTCTACAGACTTCCCACTGACCACATCATTTCCTTTGCCATTCACTCTAGTGGCAGCTTTTCAGTTTCCTGATTTCCTGGGATGCGGAAGAATCAGCTTCCCTATATATCTTTCAGATCATTGTTCCATTAGCATTCCTATCAGTTACTCTTCTGTAGTTCATGAAATGCCCATCCCCTATATTCTTTTCTATTATCTACTAAACTCAGATGAGTTCATCAGACATTACTGGATAACATACATATCCCACTACCTTGTTCTTCAGGAGATAATAGTCTAGCAAGAGAATTGACACACTAAAAATATTTTAGTACCTCTTGGTAAGTGTATAACATAAGTAAAATTAAAATTCTACTAAATTAACTTAGGCGATATTTTAAGTTGGTCTTGAGATACAAATAGGCAGAGAAGAGGGAAGCAATGGCTGGACAGTATACAAGAGATAGAGGTGATAACATAGGTATGGACAGAAAATGTTAAGAGAATCAGTTCTTCAGAGGGGCTGAACTTCATACTGACTGAACCCTCTCTTTCTATTCCTCATTCTCCACTTAATTCTGATTCCCACCTTAGATCTAATTATCCCCTATAATTGCATTATGTTGAATGCCTGCTCCCCAAATATTATCAACCCAACTTGTGGATAAAACAAAGCTAAGTTTACTGCTTTATAGTCGTAAGGGAAAACACCACCTCAACAGAGTTTTGGCAGTGTCTCAGAGGAATAACAGCAAAGTCAGAATTTATTGAAAATTTAAGGTTTATTGAGGCAGGTCTTTCAATGCCTGAGGTGGGTTGGGGAGTAGGATGAGGGTTTGAATAGGACTGGGTAAAGATTGTGAAAAAGCAGTCCAGCATTGGTAGGAATAGCAAGGAAAAGATTTTTGAGGCAAGGGATGAAAAAAATCTTAGGGCTTAAACTGCATATTGATGCTTACTACTGAAGAGCTGATATATCTTTCAGAAAGTTCTGTATTGAGCAATCAAGTTATTTGCTTGGGGAAGAATCTCTTAGAATTGTAAAATTATGCTAATGAAGACAGTAGAATAGTACAGACAATAAGTTGGGGTTGGGGAGTGGTTTGGGTTCTTAATCACCTGCAGTATCATTCAGACTCTGAAATGTTTTGTCTAATTCCAGGTCTTTCCTTCACTCTCATGCTCTAATGCCTTCTGAGTTTTTTCTTGGCCTTTATCATGACCTCAGCAACTGTTATTCTCCTTTTTGTAAGCTCCTCCTTGCTTCCCAGCCTGAGTCATCTGTTTAAGCTAATGTTTGTCAATAATCCATAAAGAGAGTAAGCAAAATGTAGAATAATGTACAATATAAATAGATAATATCAGAGCTTTTTATATTAAAAATCTAGGGTGAAGCCCATTTTAAAAAGATAACACTGTATAAATCCTAAATTTTTATCTTTAAAAAAAAGTGTGGTGGAAAAATCCAAGTTATATGAATCTCAAAGTATAATAATGAAAGAGTTAGAAGATTATATTAACAAATAATTGACTGAGCTAATGTATTAATAACTTTGAATCTGTTCTTTCTTTGGGTCTATTTTTAACATTTTATATATTTTTCTACTTCTTGGTAAAGGATATTTGATTTTCTATTATGTTCTAGATTTTCTAATGTTCTGAAGTTTTATAGAAAAATGCTATGTTATAAAATTAATTTCTTTGGGGAGTGACAAAAAATATAGGCAGATATTAACTAGTACCTGATAATATTTTATAGTATCTCTTTTTCAGGGAAATGTTAATTCCTATATTCTCTTTCTGTTTAGGCCAATTTGCGTCAGAAAGTTACTCATTCAGTACAAACTGATATTAGTCACATGAGAAGAGAAAATTATTCCCAGGTGTACTCTTTAAAGAACTGTGGCACCCAGACCCTGAGGGAAGGCAGCACTGGAGTGCCCAGGCCCCAGATCTACTTAGCTGGTCTTCGAGGGAAACAGAGCAAAATCACTCATGAGATCAAGGTGAACTTAACTAGAGCTGTTGATGAAACCTAGTTAGAGACCACATTTTTAAAGTAGATGTTCTCCAATTATGAACAATGGCAATTACTTAAAAATATTTACATCCATGAAAATTAATTTTGTGGGGTGGCACATTTGTTGGTTGGGTGACTATTTGTTTATTGGATTCCCATATGCTATTAAACTGCTACAAAAAGCTAAAAGTTGTTTTCTGTAACATATTTTCATTCTATTAAAATAGAAAAGTAAAACTGTCCATTTGTCATTTATTTGTTAAAAGTTTGGCAACATTAAGATTGAAATCATGTCACTTAGATATTAATATATTATAAGATTATTATGATTGGTATAGAAGATTATTTTTAAAATCATTTTCAATGTCAAACATTACAATTTTAGAACCTAATCAATATTTTCAGCTTTATTAGCTATTAAATGTTAACATAGATTAAACTGATATATAATAAAACCTTACTAGTTTGGAACAAATTGGAGCAAAGGTCCACATGATGTTTTTCAAAATCTGGAAATTTTACATAAAATCTATATTTCTGGCCCTTTGGAAAAAATTAGAGTATCTGGTAACACTTGGCTAGAATTTCTGCAAGTAGTTTTGCCCTTTCACAGGGCAGGTATTTCCAGTCCTTCATCGTCTAATCCAGTTCTCTGCCTTACGGGCCTCCCCCTTTACTCCTTTGCCTTATTTGCCTGACCCCGTAGGCAGTTGTGTTTAGGACCCCTGTGAATTGCTGATAGCTAAATTTTAGAGCTATGGTTTTATTACTGTCTTACATACTTCTAATACCAACTCAGGGATAAGAAAGGCTCCATATGGAGGGCTTGTTACACTTGCCTTAATACCTGGCGGCTCATTTGTATTTAGCACATTTTTTTCTGCACAGGTGACTTTTACTAAGATGTTTGTATAATTTGTATAAATATGTAATTTAAATGTTATTTATAATACGAATGTGCTTTGAAATCCATTTTCCATGGGTAAACTTCAAATATGCCTACTTCTAAGTTTTCATGATTTTCATTCCTATAGTTTAAAAATGATGTTAAAGATAGGCTAGCTGGCTATTAAGGCAGGGCCTGGGGGAGTAGGGTGACACTAGAATTTACAAATTTGGGAATGTGATTTTATCTGTTGAGTTAACCCTCATCTTAGCCTGCAGGATTCCTCAACACAGAAAACAATGGCTGTAAGCCAGAGTTTGGGGTTATCAAGTTAAGGCTAGAAGTAGAATGGCCAAGTGAGTAAAAAATACCAAATTCAATTTGAATAGCCAAATTTAATATCAGAAAGACACCTGGGAAGTACAGCAGAATCAGAGTAAAGGGAGCTAGATCTGATGGTAAACTTATCCTCTCCCAGGATCTCCACCATTTAATCAAGCCCCATCCTAAAGATTTCCAACATGTGCTGGACCCAGTGTCAGATCATCAGTCTCATTTCAGCACAGAATAAAATAATTTTTTCTGCCAAACTTGTTTCCCCTTTTTTATTTTCTTCTGTGGTCAAAGGCATCACCACCTTACTCAGTTATGTAAATTAAAAATTTTTTTGGCCGGGCACGGTGGCTCACGCCTGTAATCCTAGCACTCTGGGAGGCCGAGGCGGGCGGATCACTCAAGGTCAGGAGTTTGAAACCAGCCTGAGCAAGAGTGAGACCCCATCTCTACTATAAATAGAAAGAAATTAATTGGCCAACTAAAAATATATAGAAAAAATTAGCCGGGCATGGTGGCGCATGCCTATAGTCCCAGCTACTTGGGAGGCTGAGGCAGAAGGATTGCTTGAGCCCAGGAGTTTGAGGTTGCTTTGAGCTAGGCTGACGCCATGGCACTGTAGCCTGGGCAACAGAGTGAGACTCTGTCTCAAAAAAAAAAAAAAAATTTCTTGATTATCTTTCTCCCACAGCCTCTACATTTAACTAGTCATCAAGCCCTGTTTATTTGGCTTGAACTGTGTTTGAGATCCATTTCTTCCTTTTCTCACCTCTACTGCTGCAGTTTAGGACTTTGTCCTATTGCCTGGGCCACTGCTGCCTCCATTTTTAAAAATGATTCATCAGGATAATTTTTCTTATGCACCTGGCTTTCTCCTCCCCCGACAACCTCCACCTCCCTTGCTTAAAAACCTACCAGGACTCCTCTCAAATAAAAACTCCTCTACATATTATGTAAAACTTTTCAAAATATGATTTCCATTTATATTTGTTTCATCTTCTGCCCTCTTATATTCTCTCCACACACCACACACATCAGCCAAATTGAACAAAAACTCTTTAAATAGGCATGGTCTTTAATACCATCACTCTTGCTCTTACTTTTCACTCTGTCCCCAGGAATGTGCTCCCCAGGTACCCCCATGAAATTCTACTTGTGCTCAAATACTCTGATCACATTTTTCCTTTTCTGTGAAGGTTTTTCCCATCACTTTTGAAAGAATTAGTTGCTTCTTCCTTGGAGTTTTCATTGGATTTTATTCTTACTCTCATTGTAGTACTTAAACTGGTGTATAGAGAGGTGTGCATTTATATTCTCCATTAGATTGTAAATTTCTTGAGATTTGAACTATGTATTAGTTATCTTTATATCCCTTATATTTGTATAGTATCTTGTTGGATAAATGAGTGGAAGAAAGAATGAATGAAGGGACAAACTGAAAGCAGGGTATTTGTTGAGTGATTATTTTAATAGTCAAGGTGGGAGTTGATGAGGTCAGCAGTCAAATAGTTACTGTAAAAGAAGAGGGAGAAAAAGGGAGAGAGGAAGAGGGAAACTACTTTTTTGGAAGTGCTACCAAATAAAGTTGAGTAAGCAGAGTTAGTAAACTTTTTGGAGGACTTAGAAGGCCAAGCAGAGGAATATTTTGCCTACCTGTAGTAGGACATTACAAAACCATGGCAGAGTCTTGAATAGAAGACCCATTGTGGGAGAGGGATACTGGAGTTAGGGAGATGGCTAGGAAGCTGTTCCAAGAATTGGGGCATGTGGTAATGGAAGACGTGAAGGGGCAAATGGCTAGGTTTAATTAAGGGGTTATAACATCTCGGGAAAGGGAAGGAAAATTCAAAGTATGACCTCAAGGTTTCTGCCTAAGGAGATCAAGGATAATTGGGAAGAGGAGCTGGTTAGTCAGAAAAGATAACATGTTCAGCACTAGAAAATGTGAGTTTAAGGGATGACAAGGATAGTAAAGCAGGGGTGATAGGAATTTGGGTTGGACAAAGATAACTTGGGAGGTCATCCCTATGGGAATGGGGGTAGAATGAGGGAGAAGAGTAGACAAAATAAGATAGATTAGCCGTCAGAAGAGTAGAAAAAGATGTAATTTCTATGGTCATGGAAGAAAACTCTAGCTCTACTTCTTACTAGTTGTGTTCCTTAATATCTCTCTGCTGCAGTTTCTTTATCATAAAAATGAGAAGAATAATAACAATAGTTCCCTACTTACTGGATTGTCATGGGGATTAAAAGAGTTAACACATGAAAGCACTTATATAGTAAGTGCTTTGTCAGTGTTAGCCAATGGAGGAGAGACTCTGCAATGTCTGATTTCTACTGCACCTCCAATCTTCCTTTTTTCCACTTTTGTTTTCTAGCTCTCAGTGGCTAGAATAATGCTTGGCACATTATGATTTTCAATAAATTATGACTAAAGAAACAAAAGAGGATGATGAATTAGAAAAGGTCAATGAAGTAGGCAACTACTGAGCCCTCTTTTAATAGAGTTGGCTTGAGTAGAAATAAGATTGCAGCAAGATAATCATACAATGGTAGAACTAGGTACAAACTATCAATGTCTGCTTGACAGGAAGAGGAAAGTGAGATTATGGTAACTAAAAAAGGAAGCAGAGGCAAGGGAGAGGTAAGCTCAAATAAATGTTTGGATACTGATGATTATTACTCATGTTTAACTTCTAGTCTAGACATTGAATTTTTATATTATCTCCTTGTATCTTTTTATGTTCTCAATTATAAAATGCAGCATTTCTTTTGGCTTGTTTTTAGTAATATTGCACCATAGGAAAGAATAGTTTTAAAATAACAATAGCTTGATTGGTTTTGGATGCTTTTTTTAATATAAGGAGAGTAATATGCTTAAACTGTCATGGAAACAGTTTTGTTTAGGTATCTGTATTTGTCTATATGTTCTTTATGGTTAACTGCTTACTATACTTTAAACATTACCACATTTAATAATCTATTATATTGCTACCATATTTGAATTTAACTATAACCTCCTTAAACCTTTTGATATTTGCTTCCTCACAGCCTTTTTGTTTAATTAAGTTCGTACTCTTACTTTATTACCAATGGATATAATACCGGGCTTCCTTTTATGCAATTCATTTAAACTAGGGTATTTTTCATACCTGAGCAGGGGTAGAAGTGAGCAGGGTATTGAGGCAAATACTGCAGTTTGCTAGTGACAAGCAAGAACATCGTTAGGATCTCAAATGGGAATAGCAATAGCTACTTGATGCGCTGTAAGTTTAGCCTGTCAAGCAAATTACCTTGTACCTTGCGTGTTGAGGATTGCTGCTTCTTGTTCTAACCAGCAATGAAGCTAGTTATTAGTGAAGAAAACTAGGTGTACATAAAAGAAACACATTAAATCATTATTTTTTCCTCCAAGATTTAGGATAATTCAGAGCAAGAAAGTAAAAATTAGCTCAGACTAAGACTGTAAATATCTGCTTGGCCATGAATTGGGCTGGTAGAACAAACACATAAAACCAACTGCAAAGTAAACAGGAAATATTTCTTCTAAGGATATACTGAAGCTGTAAAGTATAATAACAACCCCCTTCTTTGAGTGTTTACTTTCTAATTCATTGGAAAACTTTGTGTTCTAAAATCACATATTAGAAAGAAACTTGCTGCTTGAAATTTTATCAGTAAGAATGAAATACCCCACTCTTGCTTGGAGGATCTAAGTCACTTTGATACAGAGAAGCGGCCTCAATTTCCAATGTAGGTGTAAAGGCTTCATTTAAGGGGCTCCTGAATGCAACATTCCACATCTATAGTAACTTTGTTGTTTCCAAGAAACAGGATCCTGAGACTATTCTACAGTCCATATCTAATGTTAACCTTTTTACACATAGTCCTGCTTTGAGTCTATCAAAACATTGCTTCCTTTAAATTTCACTTAACCCCATCCTTGCCTAAAATTCTGTAAATCTGCCTTTTTCTTTGTTTCCTGAGACATTCCATGGTTCCTTTGGTGTTCAGTTTCCCTCATTGGAATGAGTCAAATAAATCTTTGTCAGAGTATAGTTCGACAGGTTTCCCCTGGTGGTCTTGAGCTGATTGGGTTAGGACAAGGGGTCATCAAAACCTAGTCAAGGTTCATTCCAATGGAGTATAAGTCTCTGGGGCACTAAAAATGTATAAGAAAAGTAGGATTCAGTAGCATGATGTTATGTGAACCAGAAATACCACAATGATGGCCCAGCAGTAATTTACCTACTATCCTAATCTGTGTGTGTGTGTGAGTGCATGTGTGTGTGTAATACTGTTCATCACCAAAAAAGAACCATGGTTCCTTAAAATGTAGTTGATTCCACCACCTTGGACAGGAAAAAACAAATCCAGATTGGCCTGAAACCTCTTGTCAGGAAAAAAAAAAAGTTTCAAAAAGCTGATGCAGACTTTAAAATGGGGGCAGACTTACAAGGACCATATTGGAACAATTTGAGTATCAAAAGGAGAATAATTATAGAAGTAAGTTGAGAATATAATGATAGTCCAAAATGGAAAGAGGTAAATAAATCATACAAAGTGGTAGCTGTAAAGCAAAAGAAGGAATATATGATAGAATATGTTTTAATTTTTAAAATTAATTTCAATACATATATGAGCTTTCTGTGTACATACACAGTAGGGAACTGAATAACCTCCACAGGTGGAAACCACAAATTACAGGAAGAGGTGATTAGTACCAATGATCATATTTACAACCAGGTATAGGGAAGGTCCAGCATGTTCCAAAATGAAACTAATCAACTGTCTTACTCTATGAAGTCAACTATAGTCTCCTGGGAGCCCCTCCTAATATTGATATGATGCTAATAAGGCATGCAGAATTTTCTGGTGATGTTACTAGATCAGATCTCTCTCTGATAATATAATGACATGACAATGATATATAACATTCACCATTCAACCCTCTAAAAAAGACAATTTTGGGAAAATAGCATGCTACAGAAAGTGTAGGGTGCTGGGCATCTCCGAATCTTGCATCCCCGTTTCTGTAAGGGCTGAAATATCTTCATAGTATTTTTAACCAATCCACATCTTTTTTTTTTTTTTCTTTTTTTTTCGAGACAGGGTCTCACTCTGTTCCCTGGGCTAGAGTGCCGTGGTGTAAGCCTAGCTCACAGCAACCTCAAACACCTGGGCTCAAGCGATCCTCCTGCCTCAGCTTCCCTAGTAGCTGGGACTACAGGCATGTGCCACCATGCCCGGCTAATCTTTTCTATATATTTTAGTTGGTCAATTAATTTCTATTTTTGGTAGAGACCGGATCTCGCTCTTGCTCAGGCTGGTTTGGAACTCCTGACCTTGAGCGATCCGCCCGCCTCGGCCTCCCAGCAATCCACATATCTTGAACATTGCTCATTTTGCCAATGAATTATTTCTAATATTGCTTGTGCTAATTAACATCCCCTAGTGAAAGAGGAGATTTAATTACTATAGTAGTGGTTAAAGTGCCTGTTGATACGTCTAATATTTTTGAGGCCCTTTTGTTGTCCGAAGATAATGTAGTTATAATGTCTGGCCAAGTACATATAATCAGTAACAATACTGACGATATGGACACAGGCACTAGACTTCTTAACAATATGTAACAAATTACACTAATCTTAAACACATGGTAACAATGGAAGGTAATGAGCTAGGTGGAAGTTATAAAAGTTGCCGGAAGTAGATTCTGTTACTTTACGAGTTCCAGGAGCTTCTCCGACAGCGTCTACAGGAATAAATCCCTAAGTCTAACCCCAAATCCTTATCAGCTGCCTAGTCACCTTTGTGCGGACTACAATTCCCAGAAGGCAACGCGCGGCACCCTTGGCTCCGCTTCCTCGGCCGGCTGGAGTTCCAGTTTACATAACACTGTCTTCGACCGACTTTCTCACACGTGTCACTAAGGACTCCGCCGTACAGGCCATCCCCGCCCTGCATCCGGGTTCTTCCCATTTTGGGGAGTGGCTCGGATTCCTAAACCTAATTTTAGAGCTCGGCTAGGCTGGCAGCCAGTGGGCGGGCGGCGGGCGTGGCGCTCTAGGCCGAGCGGCTTCGTCTCTATGACCACAGGCGGTCCCGGGAGTCTTGCGGAGGGGCGCGCGTCAGTTCCGCGCGGGGCTGTCGGGGAACCATGGCTGCCCCGAGAGGTAAGGCCGGGGTCCCCGGGGGTGGGGAGTGCACGGGGGCGGCGGCGCAGCCTCGGCGCCTGCGGGGCTCGGGGCCCAGGCTGACGCGACGGGCTTCAGGAGTTGGTGTGGAGGCGCTCTCCGGCTGCGGGGCAGCGCGGGCGGCCGGCCTCCCACTGCGGCTGCCTTCCCCCGGCGGACTCTGCGCAAGGCAGGTCGGCGGCCACTTGCCTCCGCTAGCTGGTAGCGGGTGGGAACCCAATTCTGCCAGACTGGGGCTGCGTTGGACCCGGAGAGGGGCCTGGACACAGGTCCTGGGCTGGACCGGCATAACCCAGCGGGAGGCTGGACAGTTCTCCGTGCTCGGGCCACAGCGGCTTCGGTCTCATCTCTGTCTCCTGCCGTGCAGATGCTCAGAGACTTAAAGGGATGCTCTAGGTGCAGAGAGCCCAGGCGGCGGCTGGTCTGTATAATAGCCAGTACCAACATCACTGGGGCATTATAACAGCACTGTAATCTAAAGAGATAGAGAAAGCAGTCGTTAACAGAGTTTCTCCCGAGGAAGATGCTGTATGTGGTTAGAAAGGACACTTTGATAATTGAGGTGGAAGGTGAGATCCACAAGCCTCCTCCCAGGAATGGCACATTTGGGTAATAATATTTGGTGACTAATTGCCATTTAAAGAGAGTGAGTCTAATTAACTCATCAGCATCACTTTTGTTTTGCCAAGCGGTGTGTATAACTTGGGACCAGAGCTGAATGCTTGGACTACAGAGCAGTAGCTAGGTGAGGTTGGGTGACACCCGGATTCTTTCTCCACTCTTCCGCAATAGAGCACTTAGTTTCACCTTTGGATAAATGCTGAACAAATATTTAAGGAATATCTCCTTGCGTGAATGCCAAATCATTTTCCTTGTTGGGGAGCCCACATTTATGATCAGGCCTTGCCCAAGGGCATTGTCTGTAGTTGCATATGCCACTCCTTATGTATTCTCTCATTTCAGCAAGTCCAACTTTAAGAGACTTTTTGTAACAACACAGGACATAAAGGAAAAAACTAGAGTTGTTTTGATAACTAACACAGAATGGAGATAGCAAAATTAATGAACGAAACTTAAAAATTACAGAAGTCAAACCATTACCTGAAATAGCTGAAATTTACAGGTTTAGGCTTATTGCCAGGACATATTTGTTGTGCCTTGGTTGTGTCGCAAGTCTTATATGACCAATGGAAATGTATAATCCTAACAAAATTGCAGCTTCCATAGCTTATTGATACTGACAAAGGATTTATCTGGGACTTCCTGAATTTCCAAGTTTTCAGGTATTACAAATAATGTCCCCCATAACATATAGTAAAATCTAACTTCAAACTGTTAAGTTTCTTTTGGGGGACATTTTCCAGACAGAAACAAATATGTGGGAGCTAATAGGAACTTTATAAGAAGCAGAGAAAAATGCAGGTTTAAGATGTGACTGCTAGTTGAGTTGTGGGCTAGGTTTATAGTTACCAGCTTTGGGCATGAGTTGTATTCTTGGCAAAATTTAAAGTGATTACATATCGTGGACTTTTGATATTGCCTTGAAAAAACTGAAATTTTTTTTTTTTTTTTTTTTTGAGACAGTCTCTCGCTCTCTTGCCTGGGCTAGAGTGCCGTGGCATCAGCCTAGCTCACAGCAACCTCAAATTCCTGGGCTCAAGCGATCCTCCTCCCTCAGCCTCCTGGGTAGCTGGGACTATAGGCATGTGCCACCATGCCTGGCTAACTTTTTCTATTTTTGGTTGTTTGGCTAATTTCTTTCTATTTTTAGTAGAGATGGAGTCTCATTCTTGCTCAGGCTGATCTCGAGCTCCTGAGCTCAAGCAATCCTCCTGCCTCCGCCTCCCAGAGTGCTAGGATTATAGGCGTGAGCCACTGAGCCCGGCCTAATAATTGAAATTTTATACTGGAAAATTTGTGGAGTGAAGAAGTAATATTTTGATCTAATATTAAACTGAAATGTCAGAGAAAATCATGGTTAAAAACATTTAGTAATTTTTCAAATTTGAAATATGTTTTAAAAATGATATTCTGTATAAAAGTCTAATATGTTTTGCAAATATCTAAACTTATTTGATTATTCTTACACTTAGATCAGTAGTTATTTTCAAGCATATAAGTTCCCATGTAATCACTATGCAAATAGGTATTTTTTTCAAGTTGATGACAAAATAATAATATAGGTTAGAGTATGTTTGTAGACCATAAATATTCGGTTTAGTGTTTAAATATTCACTTTGTTGTTTTTGGAATCAAGAATACAATAGCTAAAATAAGGTAGCTTTTAGGTTGGTAGTCCTAACCTCTTATTTATGAAGGTAATCTAGGACATGGATCGGCAAACTTTTTCTGTAAAGTGCTGGATGGTCTTTTGTCATAACTGCTGAACTCTGCTGTTATAGGGGAAAAAGTAGCCCAGACAATTTGGAAACCAATTTTCGTGGCTATGTTCCAATAAAACTTTATCCATGGACACTAAAATTTGAATTTCTTATAATTTTCACATCACAAAATGTTATTTAAATTTTTTTTTCCAACTATTTATAAGTGTAAAACCATTCTGAGCTCATTAAATTGAGGGACAAGTGTCCCTTATAAAAACGAGGGACAAGTGTAGTTTGCTGACCCCTGATAGAGAAAATGGGAAGTGCCTTCTCCTGTACTGACTAATTAAAAGGTTATTGCTGGCTTTTTTTTTTTTTTTTAGACAGAGTCTCGCTCTGCTCTATCACCTGGGTAGAGTACAGTGGTGTCATTGTGGCTGACTGCAACCTCAAACTTCTGGGCTCAAGCAATCATCTTGCCTTAGCTTCCCCAGTAGCTGGAACTACAGGCTCGAACCACAACACCTGGCTAAGTTTTCTATTTTTAGCAGAGACGAGGGTCTCACTCATGTTCATGCTGGTCTCCAACTCCTGAGCTCAAGCAATCAACCAGCCTTGGCCTCCCAGAGTGCTAGGATTACAGGTGTCAGCCACTGTGCCCAGCCTTTTTTTTTTTTTGAGACAGGGTCTCACTCTGTCACCATGGCTAGAGTGCTGACTAGAGTGCAGTGGTGTCATCATAGCTCGCTGGAACCTCCAACTCTTGGGCCCAAGTGATCCTCCTGTAACTGCCTAAACTTTCTTTCCAAAAGCTCTGAGGAGCCAAAAAGCAATGTTTGTATAAGAGGAAGTGAAGGAGATCACTACAACACTTCCTTTGTTCTAAAACTGTCCTACACAAGGGAAAAATGTATGACTCCAAAAGCAAACAGCAGCCAGGTGTGGTGGAATTCACTCAGCCACATTTGTATATTTCATATATTTTAAGTTTTATAGAGCTGTGTTCTTAATATTCTTTTTTGTGTTAGGAATACTTTTTCTATAATCCAATGAAATGAGAGGCTAGGTGTAATTTGTTTTCTATTATGGTAAAGTTCTATGTTAAGTCCTATTTTTATTACTCAATTATTTCTTTTGTTTTCTTTCTGCTGTCTTTAAATTAGAATATACATCGCAGCAATTGCTTTCATTCTCCTTTCCTGCTTTGCATTTACAAGTTGGTAATCATAAAGATATTTAAAATATGCAGTTTATAACATACTAGATTCCATATGCCACATAGTTTTGCAATTGGGCACTCCTCAGGAACAAAATCTATGCCTAACTCGTTGATATTTAAAGTCAGCTGTGGTTTTGGGTAGGTGTGTTTGTGTTCATGTAATTGGAAAGTATTGTTTTGAAACAAATTTTTAAATGTCATAGGTTTTAAAAAATTTTGTGCTTGAAATTGGAAAGTATTTTGAGCTGTAACTAGTTGATTAACTTTTATCTGCATAATATTGTCTACTAAATAACATCTTTGTTGCACATATTTTCCAGAAAGTGTCAGTTTATTATTCAAGTTATACTGCTTGGCAGTGATGACCCTGATGGCCGCAGCTTATACCATAGCTTTAAGATACACAAGGACATCAGACAAAGAACTCTACTTTTCAACCACAGCCGTGTGTATCACAGAAGTTATAAAGTTATTGCTAAGTGTGGGAATTTTAGCTAAGTGAGTATAAATACTTTTAGTGTGTTAAATTATTGTTTTCCTACTTAGTTAAGGTGTTTTCTTTATTAGAAAACTCAGGCTATGTCTTTATATGTGTTTAATTGCTCTAGAGCAGTATTTCTCAACAAGGAGTGATTTCGTCCCTCAGGAGATTTTTTGGTTGTTACCACCTGGGGGATGCTACTGGCGTCTAGTGGATAGAGGCCAAGGATGCTGCTAAACATCTTACAATGCACAGGGTAGGCCCCACAACAAAGAATTATCTAGCCCCAAATGTCAGTAATGCTGAGGCTGAAGAACCCTGCTCTAGAGCAGGGCTTGGCAAACTATGTCCTATGGGCCAAATCCAGCTTGCTGTCTGGTTTTGTTGCAACAAAGATTGAATGGTTCACAGACCCTAAAATATTTATTATTTAATCTTTACAGAAAAAAATTGCTCACCTCTCTTTTAGAGGAATATAATAATAAACATTTCTTGAGTGTTTCCTGTGTCAAGTGCTAGGTATTATGCTAAGTGCTTTTCATGATTTTTCTCATTTAGTCCTTATACATTTTTGAGGTAAGTACTATAATTACCCAATTTTATCACTACAGCATCTGAGGTTCCTCACTGTTAATATGTGGGAGCACGGGGCTTTGAATCAGGAATATCATATAAGAATTGTTTTAGCTAAGGATGCAATTATAAGAGAGGGTTAAGAATAGGCTTTGTAGTGAGACAGACATCATTTTTAATCCTAGACTGGGATAATGGCTTTATACATGTTTCTTAACCTGTCTGAGCTTTAGTTTCTAAATTTTTTTAATTGGAGAAAATAATGCAGGGTGGTAAAAATTAAATACAATCCTGTAAGTAAATTACTTGGAGAAAGATTTATGAGATGGGGACCCATTTGAGTCATTGGGGCAAGTAAGAATTCATACAGGTTTCAAGGTGTGTGTTGGAGAGAGGGGAAGCAGAGAGGAATAGTGTATGTGTAGGCTTTTACCTACAGATAGACAAAGTGACATTTAAACATTTCTAGATTCATTTAACAAATATTTATTGAATAGATCCTGTGTGACAGTTTTTATATTAGGTCCTGGATATATAGTTGTGAATGAAATAGATATGGTCTTGGCTGCTTGGAGCTTAGGTTTAGTGGAAGAGACAGAAAATAAACCAGCAAACACACACATGATTTCAAATGATCATGTGAAAAAGAATACTCTAAAAATGGTTTGGGGAGGGAGAAGAGAACAGAAAAATAACTTGAGTTTGGATGGTAGAAAGATTTCATACATTTGAGTTTAAAATTTATCTTGTAGGCAGAGATACTGTGGCATCCTACCTTGCAAGTAGGATAAAGTTTTAGACCTTTTATAGTTCCTTATTTAACAAGATTAATTTTTCTGGAAATTTGACTTTTATTGTGGAATTCTTTATTCTGGATGATATCAGATAAATGAGAGGTGTATAGTATTCTTACTCTTCTTCAACTATTCAATGTTATGGGTATGGTCAGTTGTTTTATGGAAACTTTTTTGGAAATTATATCAAAATAAAAGCACAAAAATTTCTGAAAATTCACCAAGCAAGTCAAATAATGGTGTTAAAATAACAACAGTGTGGAAAAACCAAACTGTACTTTGTCATCATCATCATTGATGTATCTATCACCAGCATATTAAAGAGGCCAGGATCTTGTTCTTTTGTGAACATTTATTCTCAGAGTAAGTACACAAAGACCAGGGAACAGTCAGGAAAAAGTAAAGAATTATGATATGCAGAATTTTGGTGGTGGTTATTTGACATTACATACCTAGCAAGAATTTGATTGTGAAGAAGAATCATTTAAAGCACAAGGAGTTTCTAGGTGGAAAAAGCACTGGAAAAAAAATTATAAAACATTAAAGAAGTAAAGTACATTTGAAACTACTGAATTTTATGAGTGAATATTAATTTTTGTGGAGAAATATATTAGAAAATTATCATGCTTATTTGAAATACATTGGTAGAAACTGAATTGAATACCTGATATTCATACATGAAAAACATTTAATTTCTTGGAACAAAGGGTTTACTTTTAAGAGGGTATCTATGAAAATGTTAATTATTGGGATGGCAAAAGAGTGTGAAAACTAAGGAATTATTTCAACCTATGAGGTCACAGATTGATAGCTGCAAAATGAAATGTTATAGGACATTGCAATTGTTTCAGCTTCTTCATCAATATGTGATGAGGCAATTGATAATGAAATAAAAAGCACAGCTGTCATTTTGGGAAAGGTATCCAGTGAAAGTATTGAAAATTAGTTCTAGATCTTAAAAAAACAACTGGCTTATAATAATTCACCCGAAGCAGATAGAATATGAAAAAGATGAAGAAAATACATGACCAGACTATGATTGGGTCACTAAGAATGATTTGAATGATTAAAAGTTGAAGCAAATGAAAGAGCCTAGAACTTTATAATGCTCTTGTAGATTTAGTGGTGTGAAGTTTACAAAAAAGTAAAGGATTTTCCAGATACTCTCAATGCTGTCATTTCTTTATAAACATTTTAAAATTGGTAATTAAAAAGAATAATATCAAAGGCAAACAGGATGTTATGATGTTAAAAAAAAATACCAGGTTGGGCTGGGCAAGGTGGCTCACATCTGTAATCTCAGCACTTTGGAAGACCGAGGCAGGAGGACTGCTTGAGGTCAGGAGTTCAAGACCAGCCTAGGCAACATAGCAAGACTCTGTCTCTACAAAAAAAATTTTTAAAAAATTAGCTGGGCATGGTGGTGTGTGCCTGTAGTCCTAGTTACTTGGGAAGCTGAGGCAGGAGGATCACTTAAGCCCAGGAGTTTGAGATTACAGTGAGCTGTGATTCTTCCACTGCATTCCAGCCTGGGTGACAGAGCAAGACCTTGTCTCTCCAAACAAACAGAACCCCAAACCATAGGCTGGATGTTATTTGCTGTGATAGAGAGACTTCTACATATCAGAAAATACTTGTTACTCAAAAATTATATGAGATGATTTATATACAAAGGAAACCAAAATTGATTCATATGTTTGAATTTATATTTGCTTTGAAAATTCTTTCCCATATAATGTTAAAATAATTCTTCCTTCAGAGATAAAAAAGAATGAAATTAGATTTTTTTCTTTGTTTTCAAAGTAGAGCAAGACTTTATTATCTGAGAGAAAGGATGACAATTTCAGGATATTATTGGAGAATGTGAAATAATTATATTAGAAATAACTAAAGATTTAGAACTTGAATAACCTTTTTTCTTCAGAAAAGAAAAATTAAGAAAAACTTTCCTTTTGATGATCAAAATAGTGTATGTCTCCGATATTCCCAGGAAAATATTATAAAGTTAATATAAAAATTAGATAACATTTACTAAATTTTGATTTGAATATTTTGGAGAATGACTAAAGGAAAATGAAAAATAAAAACCTGGAACTACTGTTTAAATGGAAAAAAAATATTAAATGAAGTAAAAGCTTCTGTCTTTTTGGCCATTTTTTACCCTATAAAGTACAATAACTTTATAGAATTGATACAAACATTATACTAGAACTTCAATTTTATCTGAACTATGCAAAGCTTAACTTCATTATAGACTAATCAGTTTGGCTGTTATTTTCTTTAGTGTGGTCTCTACAGTAATGCTCTTTGCTCAGTAATATATTTAATCTTGGCTAATCATTAAAGTAAGTATATATTTTATATGGGGTGGGAAATGGGGGCAGAGACTCATCAAAGTAGCACCAGAAATTCTCAGTGTTTTGGTTATAATTAAGGTTCACTTATAGAGAAACATATTACTGCTACATCCAAATAATGTTTTACTCCTTCCAAACATTTTAAATATATAGTTATGCTAAGTCTGTTTCAAGGTATTGTTAATAAGATATAATGGGACAGTCAAGTTCATTCATTTATTTAGCAAATATTTATTAAACTCCATGATGTACTCAACACTGTCCTAGAGTTTACACTAGAGCAGTGCAAACTAAAAAGGCATAGGTCTGCACTCCTTGAGCTTATAGTCTATTGGAGAACCAAATATTAAAATTAGCAGTCAATTTGTGGTGTTATGAAGGAAAAGTAGGGGGTGCTGTAAACACATATAATAAAGGGCCTCCACTTGGATTAGAAGGTTTCCTCTCTGAGGAAGTTACATTTAAACCTAGATTTGAGGTTGAGTAGAAGTTAGGCAAGAAAAGAGTAAAGAGAAGTCAAAGAGAACAGTGTGTTTGAAATCTCTGAGGCAGAAATGTCCTTGACTATTAAACAACAACAGGTAAGTGTGCCTAGAATGTCATAACATGAGGGAAGATTGGTGCTGAGATGAAGCAAGAAAGGTCACCAGGATATGAGGAGTGATCTTATGAGCCAGTTAGGGATTTTGGATTTGATCTCAAGTGCATTAGGAACTCATTGAGCAGTTTAAATCAGGGACTAACATGGCAACCCATTTTAAGAGTCACTTTGACCCCTTTGAGAAGAATAGATTGGAAGAGGTGGAAGTGCAGTGTATAAATTGGAAGTAGGGAAACTTATTAGAGGCAAGAGATAATAGCCTAGGATGACAGCACAGGCAATGAAGAGAAGTTAATAGATTTGAGTTATGCTCTGGAGGCAAAATCTACAGGATTGGTGATGGGTTTGGATACATATTGTAGAGTCAGTTCTGGTTATTCACAGTAGTTACATTCTATAAAATCACCACCAACACTGAGTTAGTGAATACTGAACCATTGCTCCTAGGGGAAATTGAGGATTCTTGTGAACCTCTGGTCATGACATTTTTGTCATACATAACCTTGTTTTACATGTGTTTCAGTCTAAATACAACTTATTTAATATATATTATTGATTATCATTGAGCTCATGGCCATCAGCACTGTAACTCATGCCCATACAAATCTTATCTATCATATGTATTTTCTGCATAATGTACATCATAGCCTTCTTACCCTTAGGAACACCAGACAGCACTTCAGCCCTGATGGGCAGAGGGACCATTTTAAACAGCAAAATCACCATCAGAAAGCACAAAAATGTGAGAAATTTGTCACTAAATAGATTGCCCTTGTTTACAATATGAAAGCTGAAACAAGAAAGCAGAGCAGTTATCATGTTCAGCCTCAGCTTGGGATGTGTGTTGGGTGAATCAAATTTTTTGCAGCTATTTGCATGACTGTAAAAATGTTGCAAGTATTGATTTGGGGGTTACAAATTTTAGGGAGTAGGAGAATTCACATGTACAGGCTGTGAATAATGAGGATCAATTAGAGTAGGTGATGGGAAAGTAGGTATCAAAAAGCCAATCTGTGTTTCCTAGTGTAAACAACTGGGCAGACAGAGTTATTTATTTTTTCTGAGACAGGAAGATAAAACAGATTTGGTGGGGGAGAAGATATCAACAGTTTGATTTTGGGTAGGTATAATGTAAGTTTTTAATGCCTTGAGATATCCAAATGTGCATGGAGAGTAAGCAGTTGGATTAAATGGGTCTGGAACTCAGAAGAGAGGTCTGGACTAGAAACATAAATTTGGGAGTTCTTAACACATAAAAGTATATAATCTTATGGGATTACAAGAGATTGTTAAAGGATAGTGATCTTGTAAAAGTATTCTTATTTGCAATGTCATTTAACTCCATATACCTTAAAGATTACTGTTTTCTAGACAGAATAACTAGAAACTCTAGAACTAATATAAAAAGGGGCACATAGTAGGTGTTAATGGAAAAGAAGCCAAACTCTGTAAAATAATTTTAAAGAGATTTATTATGAGACAAATTTGAGGACTGTGACCCAGAGCCATGCCCAAGAAACCTTGAGCATGTGGACTCTGTGGTTGGGTTACAGTTTGGTTTTATACATTTCAGGGAGACAGGGGTTACAGGTAAAGTTATAAATCAGTACGTGGAAAGCATACATTGGTTTGGCCAGAAAAGGTGAGCCATCTCAAAGCAGAGGCTTACAGGTTATAGGTGGGTGTAAAGATTCTTTGGCTTGGAATTGGTTAAAGACTTGAAGCTTTGCCTAAGGCTTGGAATGTTTTAAGAAAAGGAGGTCTGTTAATCTCAGATAAGCCACAGGACATATATTTGTTGTGTAAAATGAGGACCTGCAGGTTTGTCTTGGATACCCTTAGGCCTGTTAATGGGTTACAAAGGATGTCTCCTAGAAGGGAGGGAGAGCATGATGAGGGATGTGTGACCTCCCTCCTCGTGGTAGGCAATTTAGTTTTAGGATATCCCCTTGGCCAAGAAGGGTCCATTCAGTCAGTTGGTGGTGGAGGTGAGGGGGCTTAAGATTTTATTTTAGTTCACATAGGTGTGATCCATTTAGACAGATGGAAGTCACCTTGCTTAAGAAATAACTAGAGTCATTCTGGTCTAAGGCAGTGCCCTAGACCTTTGTAAGAGTTGAATTAAGCAGGCTAGGGTAAGTATAACTTCAATCAAGTGTGCAAATTCGGTAAATTAGAATCTTCATGACCTAAGAATTTAAGCAGAGGCATTTGTAGCTCCAGCAATAGTTCTTTGTGAACCTTTGGAGATCTGACATCTAGTCAAACTCATCTTTTGTTTGAGAACTTTGAGCCTAGAAAGGGACTAATTAGTGTAATCTCTGACTAGCAATTTGACCTGACCAAATGGGTCAGTGAGGTGTTCCAGACTCATGTTTTAAATGAAAGGGAGGTTCCAGACTCATGTCTCTCTTTCAGGATTTGAGGTGGTAGAGGGTTTCTGTAACTAGGGAATCCTATCTGAACAGGACCCATGATGGCAGTCTAGGTCAAATGGCTGAGACGCCATTGTCTTTGGTTCTTTCTCTTCCCTTTTATGCCTTCCCTGGGGTAGTAGTAGAGGGGTTGCATGCCCTGAATCACGGATATCCTAACGTTCACACTAGTATGGTAAAACCTTTGTGGGCTGAAGGGTATAGCTAGCTGGCTTCTTAAAACACTGGAAGACAATAGGCTAATTCCAATCCCAAATCTTTTCTTTGCTATAGTTATTTGCTGTGGTTTGAGGTTTGTTTTCCCTACCAAAACTCATGTTGAAATTTGATCTCCAGAGTGGTGTGGCAGTGTTGGGGGATGGGGCCTACTGGGAAGTGTTTGGGCTGGGAGGGGGGTAGATGCCTCATGAATGGCTTGGTGCTGTTCTTGTGGTAGTGATTTCTGGCTTTCAAGAGACTAGATTAGTTCTTGTAAGAATGGATTCGTTCCAAAGAGAGCAGGTTGTTACAAAGCCAAGATACCCCTCAGGTTTCGTTTTCTTTGCACGTGCCTCTTCCCTCAGCCCTTCTCTGCTATGCGACAGCAGCAGGAAAGCCCTCACAGGAAGCCAGGGACATGCCCTTGAACTTCTCAGCCTGCAGAACTGTGAGCTAAATAAACCTCTTTTCTTTATAAATTACCCAGTCTCAAGTATTTTTTTTACAGCAACACAGAACAGACCAAGACAATATTTATAATAATTAGAAGATAACTAGTTAAAAATGATAAATACAATTTACTTGAAATTTTTAGAATATTTAACTTCTTAGAAGAAATATAGACATGCTTCATTGAAGAGACCTGA
>CAUYPO010047096.1:0-29830 GCA_963574435.1 Cheirogaleus major
GTGTATCAGGCACCATGACTGTAGCCACACACAAGACCAGACTCTGGGCCGGGTGCTGTGGCTCACACCTGTAATCCTAGCACTCTGGGAGGCCGAGGAGGGTAGATCGCTCAAGGTCGGGAGTTCGAAACCAGCCTGAGCAAGAGTGAGACCCCATCTCTACTAAAAATAGAAAGAAATTAATTGGCCAACTAAAAATATATATAAAAAATTAGCCAGGCATGGTGGCGCATACCTGTAGTCCCAGCTACTCAGAAGGCTGAGGCAGAAGGATCACTTGAGCCCAGGAGTTTGAGGTTGCTGTGAGCTAGGCTGACACCAGGGCACTCTAGCCCGGGCAACAGAGTGAGACTCTGTCTCAGAAAAAAAAAAAAAAAGAAATTGCACTGTAGAATCAGTTTTACTCTAATGAAATAAATTTTGTTTTTAAAAGATTTCTAAGAATGAAAGTCATAAAATACCAGAACTAAAATTGAGTCTGATGGTCCTTGATACTATCTGAGTGTTAATATTAGAATATAATAGACGCTGGGCATGGTGGCTCAGGTCTGTAATCCTAGCACTCTGGGAGGCCAAGGCCCGTGGATCGTTTGAGGTCAGGAGTTGGAGACCAGCCTGAGCAAGAGCGAGACCCCGTCTCTACTAAAAAAAATGGAAAGAAATTAGCTGGACAACTAAAAATATATAAAAACTTAGCCGGGCATGGTGGTGCATGCCTGTAGTCACAGCTACTCTGGAGGCTGAGGCAGAAGGATTGGCTAGGCTGACGGCCACGGCACTCTAGCCCGGGCGACAGAGTGAGACTCTTATCTCAAAAAAATAAAATAAATAAAAGTAAATGTAATAGAAATGGTTTAAGATTAGACAAAGATAGGTTGCTTATTTGTCAGCACTAATTTAGTTTAACAAATAAATAGCTTAAAGTGTATTTTTGATATTTTATCCAATGTCTAAAGGATCCACTTTGGAAAGTTCGCCGTAGTCAGAAGCTGGACATGTCTGCACGGCTGGAATTGCAGTCTGCTCTTGAGGCAGAGATCCGGGCCAAACAGCTTGTTCAGGAGGAGCTGAGGAAAGTCAAGGACACGAATCTCACCTTCGAAAGGTACTTTGGGCTATGGTCCTGTCAGTGGGAGCTGGGGCCTATGTGACCTTGGGCAGGCCCTGACACCTGCCAGCCCTTACTCTCCTCATCTTGAAAACAGGCACAGCGGTGCCTGCTGTCCTGCAGGCCATTGCCAGGGCAGTAAGGTCAACTGAAGAGAGCTCTGAGGAGTGTCAAGTGTCTGGCATTCAGTAGGTGCTTAATAAGAATCGGTGAGATGAGTGTGCACATGTGCCTCCCCTGCTGGAGGGAGAGTGCTTAGTGTTCTCAAGAAATGATGAGAGCAGTGCAGGTCCGTGGTCTCTCTGTTGCGTGCACGGGGTGCTTATGCCCCGTGCTGGGGAACAAAACTCATGGCCATGTGTCAGACAGGCACCTCTCTGGCTTCTCACTCACCTTGGCACTTTTCATCAACTCAGAATTTTTCCTTTTAAGCTAAAGGTAATATTTTTAAATAGTGGCTGAAGATGGCGTGCCTATTCCAAACTCTTTCCCTAACTTCACGCAGTCAGAAGAACACCATTTTTACTCAACAGTAAATTCAACAAATATTTGTTGAGAGTCTACCATTTGCAGATACTGTCTTATATGCTCAGGATACAATAATGAGCTACTGTTTCATAAAAACCGGGCCTCTCAGCCTGTGGTAGTAGCTGTTGGGATGGGAGACAGCTCCGCCATGCCCTGACACTTCTCTGTGAAGTGTGTAAGGACCCAGAAGTGACAATGTTACTAACGGGATCACCAAGCCCCAAATCCTGTTAGTTTTAGGCTAAAAGAATTAACAGTAATAGCTGCTATTTAAATTTATTTCTTTTGTGCCAGGAACTGCTATGACAACTTTGTTCTGTTAAGTCATGGGAACCCACCTCGTCCCCATAGGGCAAGCACTCTTGTTGCCCCCACTTTACACATGACCAGACCAAAGTGCGGGTGCACGGAGGTGATGTAATTTGCCCACCATCACCCCACTGAGAAGTAGCAAAGCCTCACTCTTAATAGCACGCCTCCTGCTCCCGATGGCAGCCTGACTTTCTCTGTCCCAGGCTACCAGCGCTCGGGTGGTGGTGGTGGTGCTCTCCGGTACAGTCCACCATCTTGCCAATTGTGGAAAGGACGTTTATGGGACTGACAGCTGAGTGATCTGGACTGCGTGTCCTGGGAGGACAGAGGACTCACCTGGAAACAAGATTAGAAACATCAGAAACTCCATTAGGGCTTCATGAAATACACCTTGATAAGCCATGACTTAAAATCCACGTTTAAATGTTTATAATTTTGAAATGTTTCCAGTGTCCATAGTGTGCTAAGTGGAAGGCCCTGTGTGCTGAGCACCTGCCAGTTCTGGCACATTCCTAGCTGCTGGAGGAAACCCCACCCTCTCATCCCGGTATACCCTGAACCAGCATGCGGATGACCTCTTAAAGTCTTTTTTTTATTATTTTAGTAAACTAAAGGATTCTGAAGCCAAAAACAGAGAATTATTAGAAGAAATGGAAATTTTGAAGAAAAAGATGGAAGAAAAATTTAGAGCAGATACTGGTAAATTAAAATCATATGGTTCTGAATTATTATAAGCCTTTTTTAAATGAATGGTTTATTTTCTTTTGTCCTCTTTTAGATTACTAGTTTTTTAGTTATATAAAGCACTTATGTAATTCCAGAGTCAAAATTTGAAACAGTATATTCAAAGATATTTTCCCCAAAGGTAACTAGTTTCTGATTTTTCCTTCCTTTGTTCCATCTAGAAAATATAAAGCAAATGCACACACACGGTCACGCGTGTCTTTGTACTCCCCATTACACAGAAGGTACCATTTTGTGCTGGGGGAGACCATCCTGCACCTCGTTTGTGGCTACACCGGACATCGGGTGGGCTGTGCCAGCCCCTGCCTGGGGTGGGTGCCGGGCTTCTCCCCGGCATTCACTACCATGGAATGTGCTACACTGCGTAGCTGTATGCATAGAGCATTTCATATTTTTGTCAGTGTAATTTGGGGATAGATTTCTAGAAGTAGGGTTGCCTGTTCAAAGGGCAAACATGCATAGACGCCGGTGCTAGGTGCTGCCAGATGCCCCTCCAGAGCTGTACACTGGTACTGCCTGCAAAGTATGATTTCAAACTTGTGGACTTTTACCACTCATGATAGGTGAGAAATAGCATCTCAGTGTAGGTCTAATTTGTATTTTCCTTACAAGTAAGATTGAGCATCTTTTCATATGTATTTATTCTGTGAATTACGTATTTATATCTTTTGCCCATTTTTTAAAATTCAGGTTTTAGTGTTCTTAATTTCTAGAAGCTTGTTGCATATCAGAAATTAGAGCCTTTTGTTTGTGATGTAAGTTGCAAGTATTTTTCCAACTTTTCTAACTGGTATCAAATTTATTGGTTAACTTATGTAGAATTGACATATTGATGACATTGAGTCTTCCTATCTAAAAAATAAGATATAGTCTTTTAAATTTTTTATTACCTTGACTGTTCTTTGTTTCTTTCTTACAGGGCTCAAACTTCCAGATTTCCAGGATTCTATTTTTGAGTACTTCAACACTGCACCTCTTGCGCATGATCTGACATTTAGAGTAAGTCATTTTTGTAAAAAGTGACAAGTGAATTTTTGATAAGTTAGAAATAATATAATATGATTTGACTGCCCACGGGACCACAAACACACCAGTAAATTACCATTTGATGTTCATCAGTTTTCTGACACATCATTGACCTGGCATGTTAGATGTATAAGGTTAGCGACATTTAAGGTGTTTGAACTGCTCCCAGAGAAGCTTTCTTTACTCAAATTAAGTGGAAATTAGATTTTAAAAGTTCTCAGTTCCTTCAGGGGAGAAATCTACACAGGCCTCTGACTGTGTAGCGAATAGATTGGGTAACTTTTTAAATACAGATTCTCATACTGCAGCAAATAATAATTTAGTCATGTTACCACTTTTGTGACTTCTATGTAGCTGTATAGTTCAGCCTCAGTGGTTGATGGAAAAGACCCAAGTGTTGGGGCTAAAGGTGGCACACAGGCTGAGTAAGCCAACCACGCGGGCCCTGCCCCCAGCTGAGGAATTGCTGGTCTGCTTAGGAAGCAACTGTTGGGTGGGGGACGAACCCCACCTCCCTTTATGTGCCGCAGGTTCTCAGTGGCACTCCATGGAGACAGTGCAGTCTTTCTTTCCTTTTCTGAAAGAATAAGGACGGACCCTTGCTAGCAACCATTGTAGCAGGCCAGAAAGCTAGAATAATGAAAGCAACTGTCACTAATAGAACAATGAAGTGATGGTTGGTGGTGGTGGCTTTTCAACTTTTCATTTAGAAAATTTTGACCCTGCGAGAAAGTTGAAGGAATAGTATGTTGAACATGTATATATCCCTCACCTGGGATTTTGCCACATTTGCTTTCTCTCTCCACACACACATAGACTTTTCTTCCCTGAACTATTTGACAGTGATTTGTAGGCATCAGTGACACCAAAATACTTCAGCGTTTGTTTCCTAAGGTCAAGGACATCGACGGAGCCACAGTGTGATTGTTGCATGTGCAACGCACTGCACTGGTGGCACAGGACAGTCCAGTCCAGATTTCTCTTGTCCCAGTGACATTTTTCATAGCTAGTTTTTCCTCCCGGTGCTGGATCCCATTGGAGATCATGATTGTATTTAGTTGTCATGTCTTTTTTATCTCCTTTAATCTGGAACAGTTCCCCCCTTTTTCTCCCTGTTTTATGATGATATGGTTCTATTATCCAGAGCAGTTGGCTTGTAGACTGTCCTACGCTCTGGATTTGTCTGATATTTCCTCTCGATTAGATGCGCTTTGAGCATTTTGCCGTGAACTCCACGCGGGAGGTGCTGTGCTCTTCTCCCACGCAGAGGTCGGCTTGCCCAGGATCGGTGGTCAGGCTGAGATGCTGTCTGCCAGGGCTGCTGCCTTTGTGATTAGGGAGCAGTCAGGGGACCCTGCTGGTCTGTCCCCCAGTAGCCCTCCTCAGGGGTGCACTGCACCAGCCATGCTAGCCTAGGTCATTATTACAAAGTCCAAGTAGGTTTGTATTATACACAACCATTCTGAGCATACACCTGTTTACCTTCACCTGTCAAAATGTTTAGTTTTTTAAATCAAATTGGCAATGCTTATCTTTTCCCTGAAGTCCTCAGTTTTGAAGAAGCAAATATATTTTTACTGTTAATTGCTCACTGGTTCTTTGACAAACCTGTTGCTGCTCGAGCCTCGTGCCTGATCCGTCACTGTGGTGCTAGACACCGTCACGGTGAGGAATGAGTAAAGATGCCAAAGGATCAGAGACAGTGCTTATTTGCAGGATGGAGGTGTCCAGGAAGGCAGCAGCTTTTCTGTAAAATTAACGGGCAGAGTGGAGAGCGCAGTGGCAGGTGGGTTTCCAGCCAGTGGTGTCCGTCAGGGAGTGAGTCACAGCTGTGGACAGCACGCAGCACAGAATTTAACACACGGGCAGAAGCCGCAGTCTGCATGCCTCGCTCTCCACAGCCAGCATGACTGCCGTTTTTAATCCCTCTCTAATACTGTTGTGATTTAGGGGGAAGGGTATTTACTGTTGCAAAGAAAAAACCCTCGGTCAGAGTCTATGTTAGGAGTTGTTTCCAGATTCTGAGAATCTTTGAGAAGCTTCTATTCCACTTTGCACACTCGAAACTTGTTGCTTAGTACTAGGAATGGTTTGCCACCAAGATTGAGTCAATATATTTTTGTGTCAGTGTTTACGGGGTGGGAAATGATCATTTTTGTTCCTCCTGTCTGTTACCACCAAGGACTCTCTCTCCTCCTCGTCTGCGTCTTCTCTGCTAGCCTTTTGGGAGGAAGTAAGTGACTGCTGGTGCCGGCTTCCTGTGGCTGTCACTCCTGTTCATGAACAGCATTTTCAGTTCTCCTCTTCCTTAATTTGCATCCTTTTGATTATTAATTAACCAACTAAATAAAACTAGTGGGGCTTTTACATGGCTAAAATTAAATTGCTTAATATTCTTTTGCTCCTTGTTTAGCTAAAGATGGAACTCTAACTCATTTAACATGCCTTATTTATGGAGCAAATCTGCTTACATTTTTTAGCTTTGATAATTGGCTAGTTGGTCTAGCCTTTCCCCTGTGAATTTGTATAGAAATTCAAATCCTGCGGCGCACAGTTGTGCATGTCGTGTGTGCGCGCACTGCGATCCCATCTGAATTTGGCTCCTTCTTCAGCAGCCTAATTAATTGCAACTGTTGGAAAGCGTTTAGCTGATTTGGTTCATTGGGATTCTGTTGTCGACACAACATACAGCTGTAAACTCCTCTTCAGGTACCTACCCCGCTACTTCTGTGCACTGGCACACTATTTCTCTGCGCTAACACTTGCTGCTAAGCATACTGTACAGGGGATGTGGGTCTGTAAATACTAATGGCTTTTGATGATGAACTAGTAGTTTCAGGAATACTCGTTAAAATCAGCTTGTTTTTTAAGTGCTTTGGTATCTTTAGCTTCAAATAGATCATTGTGAAATGAATTTGAAACTCTTAAGTTGTTAGAACAAAAGAAAACATAGCTTCCCTGCATCATGTAACTTTCAGGGAGATTCTTACTCATGTTCATAGGCCCGCAGACCTCTGCTGATGTTACACTTTCTTCTTGATCTCTGAAATGAGGTTAAGGAGCATTTGGCTGCTGAGCACAGTGGATCATCCCTGTAATCCCAGCATTTTGGGAGGCCAAGGCAAGAGAATCACTTGAGGCCAGGAGTTCAAGACCAGCCTGGGCAACATAGCAAGATGCTATCTCTACAAAAAATATAAAAATTCACCAGGCGTGGTGACACACATCTGTAGTCCCAGCTACTGAGGAGGCTGAGGTAGAGGATCACTTGAACCCAGGGGTGACACCACTACACTACAGCTTGGGTGACAGAGGGAGACCCTATCTCTAAAAAAAAGTATTTGGCTAGTTGGTCTTAAGGCTACCAGGTTTAGATAAAATTACTTATGAATAAAGTAGAAGGGTTGACATTTTCTGGGTCCTTCCCTTTAAATGGCCAGGGCCGGAGGTGAGGGGGGAGGTCCATGGCTTCTCCGGTGGTAACTGTGCCTTGTCAGACTCTACCTGCCCACAAGATCACCACTCAGCCTTAGAATCCAGTGGTCATCAGGGAAGGCAAGCCAGCTTGTCTGTGAGAGGACCTGAGGGTGACAGGATCCAAGAGTAAGAACCGCCGGGACTGCAGGGCCCTGATAGAATGCATGTTTTAAATAAGGAACATGTAAGTAGAGCCTGAATTCTATAGAATAAGTCCTTTCACTCCCACTATTTCTTTGTCTTTGTTTTCACAGACCAGCTCAGCTAGTGAGCAGGAAACACAAGCTCCAAAGTCAGAAGTGTCCTCATCAATTTCCGTGGCTGCAAGCTCAGAGCAGCAGGAGGTAAGACAGTGCTGCCCTGTTGGTGCTCTGAGCCCTGGGGTCTGCCCTCCTGTCCACATGGCACAGCCTGCCCTTGATGAACAGACGCCGAGGCTGGCTCACCTGTCCCTGCAGTACAGCTTGTAGCTGGACCTCTTCCCAGGCACCGAGGCCATCTTTCATTTTCACAGTTACTGTCAGTCCATCAGCCAGATGAGAGCGGCTGTGACAGCTGTCTCAACAGTGTAGCAAATTAAAAAGGCAGAACTGTTAATTATTGATAAATTCTAGAGAGAAATAAATCCCAAATGGGGTCTGGTGGTGCTGGGCTAGGCCAATGCTCACCTGTCCTGCTTGTCTCCCAGGACATGGCCCGGCCCTCGCAGAGGCCGCCCGCTGTGCCGTTGCCCACCACGCAGGCCCTCGCTCTGGCTGGACCGAAGGTAGGGGCCTTGCTTTTCACCCAGAGCGCCTTCTTAGTTGTTAGAAGATAACTTTTATATAAATAAAATGAACTTTGTCATTTTTTTATGCACACAATAAGACCCTCATGTTCTGTTAAGGATTTATTTTAAAAGGTGTATAATTCAGGACGCTGTTGGGACCCCATGTTTTCTCAGTTCCAGCCATGCTGCACAAACACATTTTAATTGGAGGTTCTCAGTTCAGTCTCCCCATTCCCCTTTCCTCACCCCCAAACCACATTCCCCTCTCTAGTGATAACCACTTTGTGGTATGTATCTATCCACTTCCTTCTCCAAAGTTATTTTCATTTGTCTGTCTACACTAGAGAACCATGTGCTTATGGGTGAGAATTTTCTCCCTACCATAGGGAGCGACACTGAACGTGCAGTTTTGAGCACAAACGCGTCTTGGACAGCCCTGCGTGTTGGTGCACACAGGTCTGCGTTATCCTTCCAGCGGCCTTGGCCCTGCTGCAGGGTCTCCTTTTTTTTCCTGTATATGTCAGCACCGATCATAAAAGTTCACTTGTGACAAGGCTCTATGCTTCAAGCTTAGCAAGCATTTAGCCCTGTGTCCCTAGGATGGGCTTTGTGGACGTCGTCAATGTCAGCACGGCCTCTGTTCATGATTTCACCCCCAGGCAGCCATGCCCATTAGAGATGAGCTAGATTTTGTGTGAGAATAACTAATGGTTTGGCTTTTGGACTTAGACTCTTGGAGAGTCAGGGACCAAATCGAGAGGTCATTTATTTGGGTGACATATTGGATACGGAGCAGCAGCTCTGCAGGGTGCTTCATGTGTCACTCACGGTTGTGACAGCCACTCCTGAAGCCCTGTGCCCTCCCTGCCAACATCCCCAGCCTCATCCTGCCTCTGATCTCTGGAGTTATCTTGGTCACTCCTTTGCTTCCTACACATGGCTTTGTCTGTATCTGTGTCCACATTAGGAACGTATTATTTTTGCTGTGCTGAGCTTTGTAAACCACTGTTCTGCCTGGTCTGTTCCGTTGTCAGTCCCATCATAACATGTCTGTTCTCCCAACGAGGGACAGTGAGTCTTTCCAGGAACTGTTCTGCTACAGATGTTTCTTGCATGTCTCCTGGTCACATATGCAAGAGCTACTCTGGGTGACAGCCCAACCCAAATTCTGGTGCCAGGCCGGCCCCCAAGATCTGGTCCTGGTCCTCTGGGAGACCAGGAGCTTGCACCAGAAAGAGTGTCGGCTGTGCCACCATGGCACTCCCGCCCAGCAGTCTCTATGGTAGCAGAGCTCACCAGAGGAAGCTCATGCTGGTCTGTTCTTTGGCTCAAGCTCTTCAGGTGGTTTAACCACTCTTTGATTGGCCCTCTTAGGGAACACACACACTGAGAAGAGAAATTGCATATTTTCAACTTTTCAAGATACTGTCCAAGTTGTTTATAAATTTGATCTCAACCAGATTGATCCAGCTTTCCTCAAAGTTTGTGACTGGCCTTGATGTTGTTCTGTCTGATGTTCTCCCTGCAGCCAAAGGCTCACCAGTTCAGCATCAAGTCCTTCTCCAGCCCCACCCAGTGCAGCCACTGCACGTCCCTCATGGTTGGGCTGATCCGGCAGGGCTACGCCTGCGAAGGTGAGTGTCGGCGCAGGCCGGGGGTGGCGGGTACAGCTTCACCACCTGGCACCGGCCAGCCCAGGGCAGTGGTTCTCGCCCAGGCAGGCCAGTCTGAGGTGAAGTTCAATTGTACGTTGTCTAAGGGCAAGGTCTTTATTTTTATAAATTTTGAGTAAAGGTTTGCTGGCATGGATCCCTGCTGCGCTGGGACCCCAAGGTGCTGCTGTGGCTGCCCGGTCATCTGTTGAGAATTACTGTAAAGTACACTGTCCATGGCTATTAAAATCAGAGAGCAAAAAGAACTGTAAAATCTTCCTTTATCAGATCATCTGCCGATAACCACGATGGTCTCGTCTCTGCTTCTAGTCATTATTATTAATATTAATATTTTTAAGGTTCTGTCCTGTGCTGGGATTTGGGGACGTGGACTCGTCCCCCTCACCCAGCCCTTTCTGTGGGTGGTAGTCGCCCGATCGCGTAGATGAGTACCCAGCCCGAGCTGCCCGTGAGCTCACACCTGGCCATGTCGGTGGGTGTGTTGCTCTGCAGAATAGCTGCTATATTTTTCTTCATTTTTTGTGATAGCAGAAGCATTTTATTTTGTTACTGCAACTCCTGTGCGTTTCGGTTGGCTGCCAGGACCCTGCGTATCAGGTGACCACTGCCCTGTAGTTGACTGCGGGTGGGTCCCTGTGAGGAGGTCTGGGGACTCGGCCCCGTGGGATGCGGCTTGCAGTCGAGCCTTTGTGGTGATACTTGGTACTAATGAGTCTCGCTCTCCCTGTGAGTGCTCCTCTGAGCATGTCGAAAATCATTCAATACCAAAATCCCTGAGCTTGTGTGTGGCTTGTGTTTCACAGACTATTTTTGTCTTAGTGGATATCTGGACTTCTCTTGGTGATGCGTTAAATTGTCACCTCAGGCTGTATGTTCTGCAGTGACTTGTACTTTGCAGAAAGCCAGTTTTGAGGGTAGTGTTCTTTCTCTTTTCCAGTGTGTTCATTTGCTTGCCACGTGTCCTGCAAAGACAGCGCTCCCCAGGTGTGCCCAATACCTCCTGAGCAGTCAAAGAGGCCTCTTGGCGTGGACGTGCAGCGAGGCATAGGAACAGCCTACAAAGGTTACGTCAAGGTAGGAGGGTGCGAGGGACGCAGTTTCCCGCTGCGCCCGGAGCAGCTCAGCAGACACAACATAGTTCACGTCCCACCAGGGCAGCCCTCGGTGTCTTTGATGTGTAATGGCCACTAACCATGCACAGCTGCTCTCGAAAACTATCCTGCCGCTGCATGAAGTGACCCTGGTGCCAGTTGTGGGAGGCCTCACCTCCTGGGAAATTAGTTGGTCAAGCCAGCGTGGCCACTGCTCTGAGTGACCCAGGGGTCCTGAGGACTCCACACAGAAACACACAGCATCCATCAGGGGTTCCCTCGTTCCCTGCCTCCTGGGATGAGCGTCTGGCCAATGGGCAAAAGTTCCAAAGCTAAGTATGTTTGGAAACCACCATGCTCAGACCGTCTCTAAGTGCTATAGCCTGTCCAGCTACCACATTGCAGACATTCTGTGTTTGGTATGAAAACACCTGTTTGCCAAGTTGTCCACCATTCCCCCTGCATTACCTCCTGTCATGCACAGAACCCTCCCCAGCACTGCTCTGAGCCTCCCTGGGCAGGGACCTATGTGTCCAGGCACAGCTCTGGCCACCAGCCTGGGCAGGGACACAAAGGGAGCTGTCCTGGTGAACTGGGAGTCAGGCAGCAGCTGGAAGGAGGCTGTGACCACATCTAATGGGGCCTGGTGGCCTCCTCTGCCCACCATCCGCACACGTTCTGACCGGCCTCCCTGGCCCAGTGGAACGCAGTCTCTGCTTGTCTGTAGGTCCCAAAGCCCACTGGGGTGAAGAAAGGATGGCAGCGGGCATACGCGGTTGTCTGCGACTGTAAGCTCTTCCTGTACGATCTGCCCGAAGGGAAGTCCACCCAGCCTGGGGTCGTCGCAAGCCAAGTCTTGGATCTCAGGTCAGTGTGTGCGCGGCACTGTCCTTGTTCTCTGAACTGTGACTTACTTATTTGTAGCCACAATAAGATTTTGTTGCTTGGTAATCTTTCACCTCATTTTTACATTGACCTTAATTGCTGTACTATTCCAAAAACAGATACAAACTTAGTTATGACTTAAAATACATACTATAAACTTTTCCTGCTTTGGATGTTTTTGCATTGAAAAATTTGCCAAATAGGCATTTATTAAACACAAGAAAACCACATGCCCAAGAACAAGCAGAAAACATCTCAGAGAAAAATTGTGCAGCCTGTGGTGGTCCATGCTTTTCAGATACCTGGGCGAGCACTCTCAGCATGTAAAAGAAGTCTAGAGCCAGGGGCTTTGTGTGGCCACAACATTCACCCCATGGTTCCGTCTCGTACTGTCCTCTGCTCTTGGCAATGATAATGCCGTCCTGGCGTCGGCTGCACGGAGAGTGTGGGGCCTCTTCCTCCCTCCGGTTGACGTCCCTGAGCCTGCATCTCCATTTGTGAGATGTGGACAGGGTCACGTCACTGCCACGTAGAGGGTTGTCGTGAAGGTTGACACGTTGCGAGACAGGTCGTCTCCGTATAATGGCGTACCCAGATGTTGTCAGCATCTCCCAGTGCCACGTGGGTCGGCTACTGCCACAGGCGTCGTGACTGTGGTCGGTGTCTGGTCTAGGTTTGGGCCCAGCCTGGAGGCTCAGTCTCCAGCAGTGGTTCTTGGGGCGGGGCTGCCTCGGGGTGCCCTGAGGACAGCCAGGGTGTATCGAATCCTTTGCAGCATTCAGCTTCCATGTCCCTTGCTGTGCACGTCTTACCCTCTTCTGTACAAGTGGTCACCAAATGACTGCCTAGTTGCGCCAAGTACAGGCCAAGGCAGGACTTGTAACTGGGACAGTGTGACACACACCAGCAGGGCTTGGAGACCTGCTGGCCACTGCAGCACCTACAGGGGCCTCAGAGGGTGTGTGGGCTCCATCCGGGTGTGTCTTTCCTCACCCAGGTGAAAGCAGGGCCTGCTTCTGTTATAGGGTACACATGGTGGAGTGTCCTTTTTTGCCAGGGTTGTGACAGGACAGGGCAGCCTGTGTGTCCCTCCCAGTGTGGTGAATGTTTCTTTCTCACCAGAGATGAAGAGTTCTCAGTGAGCTCGGTCCTGGCCTCCGATGTCATCCATGCTACACGCCGAGACATTCCGTGTATATTCAGGGTATGAATTATTCTGTTTTTCTTTTCTATTTGTCAGAGAACACTGCATTAATCATTAAAAAGAAATAAATCACCTGGTAAATACAGTGATTCTTCCGCACATGTCGTAGCGCCCCAGTGCAGCTTAGTCCCCTGCCTTCCCGACTGGCTTGGGCCCTGCTGCATGTCCCGCCCTCCGTGCTCCGCCCAGCTCTGCCCCTTGTTGGGGAGCCTCCTCCCCCGCTGCACCCTCATCCTACCCCCGAAACTCCTGCCCACTTGGCCTGTACCTCGGTGGCTCTGGCCACAGCGTACTTCCTGCTAGAAGCAGCTTTGATGGATGCCATGAGGAATGCGCCGGAGCGCACAGCTTCCTCGTTCCTCCTCTGCGCTGCCCGTCAGGGAACCTGCTGGCTGAGTTTGCCCCACTGCAGTAATGTCGGATATCGAGGCATTAGGAAGTTTCTGGAAGACCATGGATCAGGGAAAGAAACCCCCCACCCCCATGGGAATTTTTGTAAACACCGTAAAATTTGGGTGACTAAAAAACTAAGTCTGTGAATCATTTTTTACTAAATCACATCTCTATTCAGAAACAGTCTCTCGTGTACAGTACAGAAATTGCCTCACTGCTTAAGATGATGGTCGCAGCACCCAAGGCGACCGTTTCTTAATAAGCGCTCAGAGAGCGTGATTTGGTGAGAATATTTCTGTTTGAGGTCCTGTTTTCCCTGGGCACATTCTGAGAATCTACTTTTTAATTTCAATAAGATTGTTTAAGAAAGCAAGTTTTTATTATTTTATTTATTTATTTATTTTTTTGAGACAGTCTCACTCTTTGCCCGGAGTAGAGTGCCGTGGCGTCAGCCTAGCTCACAGCAACCTCAAACTCCTGGGCTCAGGAGATCCTTCTGCCTCATCCTCCTTTGTAGCTGGGACTACAGGCACGTGCCACCATGCCCGGCTCATTTTTTCTATACATTTTTAGTTGGCCAATTAATTTCTTTCTATTTATAGTAAAGACAGGGTCTCACTCTTGCTCAGGCTGGTCTTGAACTCCTGACCTTGAGCAATCCTCCCGCCTCGGCCTCCCAGAGTGCTAGGATTACAGGCGTGAGCCACCGCGCCCGGCCAGAAAGCAAGTTTTTAAAATGGGCAGTTACATCTTAGTTTTGGAAAGAGCAGAATTAACTAAATTCCGACCAGGAGAGGACTTCACAGGCCTATTTTTAACTCTGTCCCCTTCCTGTTTGCTGCTAAGAGCCGCCAGGCGCAGAGCCCCGCGTGACCTTTGCTGGGCAGGGGACACGGAACCGAGGCGCGCAGCCCTGCCGTGGCCCGGGAACCCGAATCCGCCAGCGGCTCCTGCATTTCATCACCTCTAGTGTTAGCCGGCTCCAAGCCAGGGCGCGGGCATCTGGTGTGGTTTGGTTGTCTTACGGCTCTTCTGTTTTTGTCTGTTTTGTTTTCTATCATGAAGGTGACAGCCTCTCTCTTAGGTGCACCTTCTAAGACCAGCTCACTGCTCATTCTGACAGAAAATGAGAATGAAAAGAGGAAGTGGGTTGGCATTCTAGAAGGACTCCAGTCCATCCTGCATAAAAACCGACTGAGGAATCAGGTCGTGCATGTTCCACAGGAGGCCTATGACAGCACGCTGCCCCTCATCAAGGCCGTCGTGACGGCTGCCATTGTGGGTACGTCCCTGAAAAAGCAGCGGTTCAGAGGTGCTGTGATGCCCAGCGTGAACGTGCAGACAGGTTCAGACCATGGCTGTGTCGTGCGTTTGAATTCATAGGAAGTTTCTCTGCACACTTTAAGAAGCAGAACCCACCCTTGCACAGGCCCCTGCGTATTCCCAAATCCACAAATTCTCAATTCCTGCAGTCAGCCCTGCGGAACCCACATGTACAAAAAGTTATGTTTGGTTGAAAAAGATCCGTGTATAAGTGGGCCTCGTGGTTTGAACGTCTGTTGTTGGAAGGTTGCCGGTGCTGATTTTGTGTACGTTGTTCTTACCCCCACCCCCGCGCAGATGGAGACAGGATTGCGGTTGGCTTAGAAGAAGGGCTGTACGTCATAGAGGTCACCCGAGATGGTGAGTGAGCGGGGACGCGGTTTCCACCCGGGGTGTCTCAGGTCCAGCCTGGCTGCTGCTGGCAGGCACAGAGTCAGCAGCAGGAACTTCCGAGGGTTACCGTGATATTCACTTGTGTGAATTGAGTCACCGTGTCCTAGAACACAACAGGAAAGGCAAACAGCTGAGAAAAATAACGTGCAGAAGACACGGTCAGCAGTCAGCAATGTCCGTGGCCCAAGTGCTGGTGCGTCAGCGTGCGGCCATCACTGAATGTGTGGTGACGCGCGCAGGGTTCGCATTACAGCCGTTGAGTGGGAGGGGAGGGCCAGGAAAAGCCCCCAGGAGGAGAAACAGCCTCGTGATTCCCGGACACCATGGCTTCACTTGAGATAGATTTAATTTAGTTCACGTTTAGACACTTCACTCTTCCCAGTAAGGAAGGTGGAAATACCCTTGCACTTGCCTACCTTACAGCCCCGAGTCTGGGGATGCAGACGTCAGGAGACTAGGGCTGGCCCTGGACCCGGAGCAGGGTCTCCGGGGCACATCCCAGGGATAAGGTGACCCGTCCCAGCGAGCCTGGGCGTCTTCGAGCACGCGGTGCTGTGGAGCGACAAGGGCGAGCCTGCGAGCGGTGAGGCTGCAGCCGTATTGTTTAGTCCTTCACTGCGCACACCAAGGGCTCTGGCTCAGGCAGCCCAGGGTGGAGATCCTAAGCCAGTTAGAGTATGGGGTTAGTTCGGGCCGTGTGAGGGCTGGGTGCTTTCCAAGAGTTTGACTGAGGATGCCCAGTGAGGTCCGAGATGACTCTGTTCCCCACATGCAACCCAAGGGGTTTTGGTCCGAGGATGAGCTGGAACAAGGTCCAGGTCCACCCCACAGGCCACACTGCGTGGGAATGACACACAGCCCAGGCGGAAGCGTGTCCCAGCTAGAGCCCTGGGTATGTGTGAGTCCCAGCAGACGCGGGCTGAGGCGCATTAGAGCAGCGACCCCTGGGGTGAGAGTGTGTGTGTGGCCGGCGCAGCGGGTGTGTGTGTTAGAGCAGGCTCTCCAGGGAGCCTCCAGGCGCTGCTGTGTGGGCGAGAACGGGCTCAGGCTGACCGCAGCGAGAGGGGGCCGAGGAGGGTTCAGGGGCATTGGGGCGGGTCTCGAGCTGCGCGGGACACTGACGTGCCTGTCCTGCTGCAGTGATCGTCCGTGCTGCTGACTGCAAGAAGGTGTACCAGATTGAGCTCGCTCCCAAAGAAAAAATCATAGTCCTCCTCTGTGGCCGGGGCCACCACGTCCATCTCTGTCCATGGTCGTCCTTTGATGGAGCAGAAGGCAACTTTGATATCAAGCTTCCGGAAACAAAAGGCTGCCAGCTCATTGCAACGGCAACGCTGAAGAAGAGCTCTTCAACCTGCCTGTTTGTTGCCGTGAAGCGGCTAATCCTTTGCTACGAGATCCAGAGAACTAAACCTTTCCACAGAAAGTTCAATGAAATTGTGGCCCCTGGAAACGTCCAGTGGATGGCCGTGTTCAAGGACAAGCTCTGTGTTGGCTACCCTTCTGGGTTCTCTCTGTTGAGCATCCAGGGAGATGGGCAGTCTCTAAACCTGGTAAATCCCAATGACCCCTCGCTTACGTTCCTCTCACAACAGTCTTTTGATGCCCTTTGTGCTGTGGAGCTCAAAAGTGAGGAGTACCTGCTTTGCTTCAGCCACATGGGATTGTACGTGGACCCGCAAGGCCGGAGGTCACGAACGCAGGAGCTCATGTGGCCTGCGGCTCCTGTCGCCTGTAGTATGTATATGTTTTTCTGTTGCATATCCCTGTTGCTGCTTCCCACATCAGCAGTCGGCATGTGTCCTATTTTGCTTTGGTTCGTCTTCCAGTCTCCTTAGTCAAGTAGGCACAGGAGCATCAGGAGAAGTGGGCTCCATGGCTTTCCACAGGAGACCCTGGGGTCCAGACCAGCAGTGGGTGGGCAGCAGGCGGCCGTAGGCGTCACCTTATGAGCAAGCTGCCCACTGCGCTGTGCCCCTCTCCCCAGCTCACGGGGCTCAGCCTTCCAGGGGTCCCTCAGCAGCAGAGCCCAACGGTGAGCACAGGCCACTGGGCAGAAGGCTAGGTGAATGGACACAGAGACATGGCATTTACTCTTTTTTTTTAAAAGGCCTTCCTCATGATAATCCGTAAACTTACACAATGATAAAAACAAGCTGAAGCTTTTGGATGGCCAGAAACAATTCCAACTCTGGTGTCTAAGCTTCAGTCCCTCTTGAGACAAGTGTTTTTTTAGAGTGGTGGGAGCTGTTCTGGAAAACAGCTGGGTTATTAATTTGCTTAGTTTAAGTGACTTTCTGTGTGAGTGGTGGCCCTGACAGAAGTCGGAAGCCCTGACTCATTTGGGGCGTCATAGAGGCCCGAGAGCTTTGTGAGCTGGGCGCTCGAGTCTGGGCTTGATGGGTGGGTGCTTCCTGCCCAGCCTACTTTTAAGAAACCGTAAACGTTGAGCTCCTGCTGTGTGATATATTGGAGTAGCCGGCACCTTTGCATTAGCAGGTCAAGAGAGAACAGAGACCCATGTCAGACCAGCAGGCACACGCTGATCCTGAAATAACAGCAGATGGGGGTTACGGGGGTGGGAGGTGGGACGTCATCATTCTCCTTAATTACCTAAAGTTAAAACCTTCGGTCTGCCTCATTGCTGGCCTTGCCAAGCTGGTGGCATACCTGGGGCGTCGGGACCAGGCACCCAGGCTGTGAGGAAGCCACCAGCGTCAGCTTGCAGGGCCTCGCTGCAGTGGCCTGGCTCTGTTCCTACACGGCCAAGGCCAGTGGTGGGGCAGATGTACGGGCGGGCGGGGGCGGGCCTGAGGCCTGGGGTGCACAGGAAAGGGGCCACTCCCGCTGCCTCCGCACCCCTCGTCCTGGCCTCTCCCGCCACATCCATCTTCTTCATGGGCACCCAGCACGGGTCAAAACCACATAGGATTCCTGCTTGTTGGGTCTTGTCTTCTAGCACTTTTAAGTTTTTGCAAAGTTTAATATCAAAAAGGACCCAAGTCACTGTGATGTTTTTCTAATCTTGGCCACATATGACCAGCATGGACGCCCAATGTTCTTGCGTTCTCCACCTTGGTGGGTCTCCTTTTATCTCTGCCCATGGGCTCAGTACAGATACCAGGTCGATTTTAGAGCTGGCAAGAAATAATTAAATAACCTTTATCATGGAGAACTGCTTGTTCTGAGCTCGTGGTTAGCACTTTATGCACGTGGCCTCACCTGCCCTCTTGGTCCCTTAGGGCAAGTGTCATCAGTCTCGTCTAGAAGAGGAGACTGAGAGTTATAGAGCTCATGTGACCTGCACAAGTCACACATCAACTCTGTCAGACTCCAAAGCCCACATTCTTTCCGCTATAATACTATCTTCTTGGTTGAAGTTTTTCTTTAGACTGGACACCTCAGTTTATCACTTTATCCACAGATTAGATTACTTCCTGGTTCTTTGCAAATGAAGTTCCACATATTCCGAAAGTAAGGAGGGCTTCCCCCAGAAGTCCTGTCTGTGTGGAGAATGGTCCTCTGAACATTAATTGAGGGTCCACTTTTGCATAAGGCACTCAGAGAGGGTGTCCGAAATGCCACTTCTGAGGCAGTTTGGTGACCGGTTCCAGCATCTTTTGTTTACTTCCCAGTTTTGTTTTCATTTTTGTATTCAAAAAAACAAAAAGGACTGATCATGTAGCCTGTTTGGAATTTGTGATAGAAACATAGCAGAAGTTTTTAAAAAATGCATCTTCAGTTAGTAAAGTATGACATGAAACAGATTAACTTTGGCCCCTGGAGATTAGAAGAGCCAGGAACGACAGCTAAGCTGGAGCTCTCTTGGATTTTACCACCCTCCACCTTCAAGCTCTGCGTTTCCCCAAGGAGATGCCCGGGAACCACGCCAGGGTGAGGTTGTGTGTGTACAAGGACGTGTGTGACGATAGTGAGCGTGCCGTCTGTGGCAGAGTGCTGGGGGGAGGTGGGCGACACTGCTCCTTTCTGGCCGGCAGATAGTGCAGCTGTGTTCTTACTGCTGTTCTAAACGCGGGGAAATTCCCCTTAAGCTCCACGTGCCAAATGGGCCAACAGTCCTTGGTTTCACACCTCAGGCACTAGAGTGACTTTCTGTCGTAACCCGACAGAGACCATTACTTATAGCAGAGGGACGAAGAAGGTGGTGCGAACCACAGGGCTCCCTGAGGGAAAACGACTCTCACTTGCATGCGTGTCCAGACCAGCCTGCGAACGATGCCTGCCACGTTCTTGAAGGACCCTGGCATGCAGAGAAGTCCAGCGGCCTTAGCATGGTGTGGGGACTGGCGGGATGGCTGCCCGGAGCTCAGCAGTGGTTTCCGTGTGGAGGTTTTAAATAGCTACCCAGAAACCCGCCTTCTTGGCATCTGTTATGGAAGGAATGAGCCTCAAAATGCTGAGCAGTCAGCCCTTCCCTGCATTTCAAATGTGTTGAACCTGAATGACTAACCTTTTGCAATAATCATGTCTTGTATAAAAGAGCGAAATGGAAAGGCAGACTTTTAAGAGTTGCCTTCGCCATCTGTACTATGGTATCTAAATTGTTACTTAGAGCAGTGAGGCAGGTGGACATCTGAGTGTGTGTGTGAGACTCTGAAATGAAGATGATCTCCAGAGTGGAACCTGAAGCATGTGATGGCGTGGTCCGGGTGAGGGCCGTGCTGCCTCCTCTGCACTCTTTCAGTCCCCAGGTGTGGCCTTCAGGACTGGCGGCAGGTGAGTTCCGGGCGCCCGCCTGGCTGCTCACCTGTTCTGCTCCGTCTGCACTAGGTTGCAGCCCCTCCCACGTCACAGTGTACAGCGAGTACGGCGTGGACGTCTTCGACGTGCGCACCACGGAGTGGGTGCAGACCATCGGCCTGCGGAGGGTAAGGCACCTCCGCACCCTCCTCGCTGCGGGCAGGGTCCTCCCAGTCCGCCCCAGGGCATGCGCTTACCTCCTGCCTCTGGTTCTGATGCAGATCAGGCCGCTGAACTCGGAAGGCACGCTCAACCTCCTCAACAGCGAGCCTCCGCGCCTCATCTACTTCAAGAGCAAGTTCTCGGGTAGGCCCTTCTCAGCAGGTGGGAGCGGAGGGAGGACAGCCTTTCCGATGGCCTGTGGTGTCTGTTCGTGGCACATGTGGCCTTTGTCTTGCATGAAGGACTTGCACTGCAGCCGCAGTCACTGTGCACTGTCCCTCATTGCGCAGGAGCCGTCCTCAACGTGCCAGATACTTCTGACAACAGCAAGAAGCAGATGCTTCGAACCAGAAGCAAAAGGCGATTTGTCTTCAAGGTTCCGGAGGAAGAGAGATTGCAGCAGCGACGGTAGGAGCCGGAGCCCACAGGGCCAGCTCCGCCTGGCGCTAGCAGGGGTGGATTAGAGCCAAGAGGATTTTCACATATTCATGAATCTCAAACATACTTCTTTTTCCCCAGAGAAATGCTTAGAGACCCAGAATTGAGATCCAAGATGATATCCAACCCTACCAACTTCAACCACGTGGCTCACATGGGCCCGGGCGATGGGATGCAGGTGCTCATGGACCTGCCTCTGGTGCGTTCTGGGCCAGGGCGTGGGGGAGGCAGGCGGGGGCTCCATCCCCTCCTCTCTGCAGGCCCCGAGTCTGCACAGACCTCCCCACAGTGGGCCCACTGAGGCCATCCGGTCCTCCTCGGCACTCGGGTCTGACCTGGAGCATCTGTCACACAGTCCCGTTCAGCTGAAACTCCCTCCACGAGCATTTCTTCCTCAGGAGGCCTTGTGGGCTTTGGCCCCTGTGCCCCTCCTGGGCACTGTGACGCTATAGGCCTCTGTTAGTGTCTGTCACCATCTCAGCCTGTTAGTGTTTCATAAGGGAATTAGCTACTGGATGATGATATCTAAATAACATCTTAGTATGAGCAAGTAACATACTTTTTCTTTTTTAGTTAAGAAAGTATATTTTCTATAGGATCTGACTTGGCCCAGAGCTGCCAATTCTTAGTTCCAAACTGGCCCAAGGCCTTTGTCCAGAGAGCCCTCTTGTTCCCAGTTTGCTCCTTGAGAGCTGGGGCCATGACTCTGCCCGGGCCCCGCCCGGTCCTGAGCACTGACCCCCTGCTCTCTCTGTGCAGAGCGCTGCGGCTCCTGCCCAGGAGGAAAGACCCGGCCCGGCTCCCCCTGGCCTGTCCCGGCAGGCTCCGTCCAGGAACAAGCCCTACATCTCGTGGCCCTCGTCAGGTACCGAGGAGGCGTAGCTCCTATTAGGGGGGGAGGCTGGTTGGTGGAACCCCAGGCTTTCAATTCTGTTCTGGAATTATTCCCCTGAGATTAAAGCTGTTCTGGTTCTGTAGGTGGATCGGAGCCTGGGGTGACCGTGCCTCTGAGAAGTATGTCTGATCCCGATCAGGACTTTGACAAAGAGGTGAGACTTGCCCAAGTGCAGCAAAGTGGCCCAAGCACCTGCCGGGTCCATGTGCGGAGAAAGGTGCCTGGTCTCCCGGAGCAGCCCCGGGGGCGGCGGGGAGGGGTTGGCTGAGCCTGTGCTGCCAGAGGAGAAGCAGCCTGGTGCTGGCCCCGCTCACACCCTCAGGCCTGTGCGGAGGAGGTGAGGCTGGAGCGGGGGAGGGTGGAGACCCTTCTCCAGCCCAGCCTGAGCCACAGCCTCTGCCAGACCCAAGAGAGGCAGCTCGAGCCAGTGCTGGGCCACCTCCTGGGCCGGGCACCCTCGAGCTGCTGAGAGCACCGTCTCCTTCAGGGGTCCTGACTGGGGCAGGGACTGTCACACCACCCCACCAGGAACGAAAGCTTTCCACCCACCCAGCTGCCCCGTAGCCATCTCCTCCTGGTCTTCCCTGTGGAGTTGAATAGACTTAAATGTGACAGGGGTGGTTGCTTTGGTCTGGGAGGGCCTTCCACGATAGCCGCTGCTCTCCCTCTCCTTCTGGGACAGCCACTTGGCCTCAGGGTGTGGGGGCCAATTCAGAGACCAGACCTTGCTCCTGTTGGCAGCATCCTCACGCGCTGTGAGGCCTTGTGCTCTGTGCCTTAGTTTCCCCTGTGTGCAGGGGGACGGGAGTGCAGACAGACAAGGTGGGCAACGGCCAGTGCTGAGGCCGAGGAAGCAGCTCCCTCGTGTCCTGCCCTCGGTGCTTTCTGGAGGGAAAGGCGGGCGGAGGGGCTTTGCCCTGGCTTTCGCTGCCGAACCGACAGCAGCTCCACCCCACGTGGCCTGGTCCCTGCTGTGGTCGGCGTTTCTTCCTCTGTGACATCTACCTTCTCACCACCGTCTGCCTCTCCCTGGGTGCTTTATAGGGGCTCTTTACGAACTGTGGTTAATATCAGTCCCAAATATTGTTCCCAGTATCATTAATCTTTTAATTTTAAGGTCTTTTTGTCATATGAAATTTGTAATTTTCCCACAGCCCAGTTGGTCTTTGTCAGTTAAGATAACAAATATTCTCTGAGTCTCTTCCAAAGCTTTTAAGGATTTTCTCTTCTGTGTGTCGCTCCGTCTTGAAAGTGTGAAAGGTCAGGGTGGACTGTGAGCGCCCGTTCGCTGCCTCTCGGGCACTGGCCAGGGCTCCGGGACACTGCTGGCCCAGGGCCCATGTAGCGCAGGCCCTGTGCTCCTGCCTGGGTCTCCACGGAGACTCGTGTCACCTGTCTCAGGAGGTGTTTTTCTCTCCTAGCTTGGAAGAGTTTCCAATAAGGATGGATGATGGATACTGATCAGATGCTTTTTTAGCATTTTCCAAAGAGATCTTCATGGTTTTTTTCCTACCACCTGTTGATATCGTGAGTCATTGTAGTAGATTTCCTTGCATCCTTAGAATAAATCCGCCTTGGTCATCAAGTGTTATTTTTATTTTTTTAAGAGATAAGGTCTCGCTCTGTCTCCCAGGCTGGAGTGCAGTGGCACAATCATAGTCACTTCAGCCTCCAACTCCTGGGCTCAAACGATCCTCTTGCCTCAGCCTCCAAAAGTGCTGGGACTACAGGCATGAGCCACCACACCCATCTGTGAAGTGCTACTCTTTTGGTACACTGGTAGATTGGTAGATTCTGTTTGTTAGCATGTTGCTTACAGGTTTTATGTCTGTGCTTATCAGTAAAATTGACCTGTGTGTTTCTTTTTCTTTGTTGTCTTTGGCCAGCTTTGTTTTCAGGGCTATGCCAGCTCAAGCTCTGAGTTAAGAAGTTTGTGTCTCTGAGTTGCCATAACACAGGAATTTTCTCTCCTTGAAGGTTTCATAGGCTTCCCTTTAAAACTACCTGCAATTGGGGCCAGCTACAGTGGCTCATGCCTGTAATCCTAGCACTCTGGGAGGCTGAGGCAGGAGGATCGCTTGAAGTCAGGAGTTTGAGACCAGCCTGAGCAAGAGTGAGACACCATCTCTAAAAACAGAAAAAATTAGCCAGGTGTGGTGGCGCATGCCTATAGTCCCAGCTACTCGGGAGGCCGAGGTAGGAGGATCACTTGAGCCCAGAGTTTGAGGTTGCTGTGAGCTAGGCTGACGACACGGCACTCTAGCCTGGGCAACAGAGTGAGACTCTGTCTCAAAAAAAAAAAAAACCTGCCTGCAATTGGTCGCTTTTAGAGGTTGGTCCCTGCCCCCTTATTTTGCTTTTCTTTTCCTTCAACTATTTTGAAAAATTTCAAGCCTCCACAAAAGTTGCAAGAATAATAGTGTGAATAACCCATATGTGACTTAACTAACTCATTTTGCCCTGTTTAATTTTTCTGGAAGGACTAGTTGAAAGTGAATTGCAACATCAGGGCACTTGGTGGTACCTCTGAGAGAGGGCCTCTTCCCCAGCCACAGGGCCTCACCCAGGAGAGTCATGCTAGTCCTGCACCGCCCTCCCAGGGACTGTTCGTATGTCCCCCAGCTGGCCAAGGGAATAAGTAAATGCGTGTCAGCAGTTTTTTCAGTTGTCCCAATAATGTCCTTTATAGCACATCTTTTTCTGGCACGAGCCCCAGTCCATGGTCACATCTCGAATGTGGCTGCCCTTCACTCTGGAGCAGGCGCTCGGCCTGGCTGTCACCCACCAGTGTCCCGTCTGTAGCGAGCACGTCTCTATTTCACAGGAGGCCCTCAGTCTGCTTTGTCCGAGGTTCAGACCCAGGCTGCGGCACCACTCAGAGGACTTGGTGGCCCTCGGGGTGCTGCATCCTGAGGCACACAGCGCCTGTCTCCTCTGCTCTGACCTTGTTCCTCCTTTAAACTTCAGTGAAATTCATAAAACTTAAAATAGCCATTTTAAAGGGAACAACTCAGTGGCCTTTGGTACATTCAGTGTTGTACAGTCGTCACCACTTCTGTCGAATCAGGAACGTTCCCATCATGCCACGGTAAACCCCCACCCTTGCAGCACTTCCCCCATCCCTCCCCTCAGCCCTTGGGACCGCCTGTGTTCTGTCTGTGGATTCCGTTCTGGACATGTCACAGAAATGCAGTGAGGCGCCTTTTGTATACAAATGGGTATTTGGCCTTTTTTTGTCTGGCTTCTTTCACTTGCATGTTTTTGAGGTTCACCCTTGTAGCATTTGTCAGTGCTTCGCTTTTATTGGTAAATATTATCCCATTGTTTGCAGAGACCACAGTTTGTGTTCCCGTCACCCAGACAAACACCGGGCTACTTCCATCTTTCGCTGTTGTGAATAGTGCTGCCATGAACATACGTGTATATGCGTTTGTTTCAGTACTTGTTTTCACTACTTTTGAATATACACCTACGAATGGAATTGCTGGGTTTATATAGTAATTCTGTGTTTAACTTTTTGAGGTATTGCCAAATTGTTTTCTACAGGGCTGTACCAGTTTACATTCCCACTAACAGTGTGTGAAGGTTCTAATTTTTCCACATCCTCACCAATACGTGTTATTTTCCTTTTTCTTCTTATTCTTTTTCCTAATAGTCATACTAGTGGGTATGAAGTGGTACCTGATTGTGGTTTTGATTTGCATTTCCCTAATGACTAATAATGTTGAACACCTTTTCATGTGCTTCTTGGCCATTCCTGTAGCTGCTTTGGAGAAATGCCTACTCAAGGCCTTTACCTAATTTTAATTGGCTTGTCTTTTTGTGGTTGAGTTGTAAGAGTTTCTTATTCATTCTGAATACTAGGCCCTTATCAGATACATGATTTGCTAATATTTTCTCCCATTCTGTAGAATGTCATTTCACATTCTTGATAATGTCCTTTGATGTACAGAAATTTCTAAGTTTGTCTATTTTTTGTTGTTGCTCATGCTTTTGGTGTCGTGTCTAAGAATCCATTGCCAAATCCACGGTGATGAAGATTTACTCCTGTTTTTATCTAAGAGTTTATGGTTTGGGCTTTTATATTTAGGTCATTGACCCATTTTGAGATAATTTTTCTATGTGGTGTGAGGTAGGAGTCCAACTTCATTCTTCTGCATGCTGATATCCAGCACTATTTGCTAAAGAGTCTGTTCTTTCCCCATTGGCACCCTTGTTGAATCAGTTGGCCACAGGTGTATGGATTTATTTCTGGACTTCCATTCTATTCCATTGGTCTGTATGTCTCTCCTTGTGCCAGATCCCCACTGTTATGTAGTCCATTTCAAAGTAGTATGTTTGGGGAGTAGAGGTTCTTCAACTTTTTCTTTTTTAATATTGTTTTGACTATTCACGGCCCCTTGCAATTCCATATGAATTTGAGGATTGACTTTTCCATTTCTGCCCAAGAAGCCATTGGAATTTCAATAGAGATTGCATTGAATCTGTAGATCTCTTTGGGAAGTAATGCCGTCTTAACATAATAAGTCTTCCACTCTATGAATATTTGATGTGTTTCCATTTATTTAGGCCTTATTAAATTTTTTTCAACAGTGCTTTGCAGTTTATACTATACAGATTTTTCACTTCCTTGGTTAAATTTATTTCTAGCTATTTCATTCTTTTGGATACTGTTGTAAATGGAATTATTTTTCTGTTTCTTTTTCAGATTATTCGTTGCTGGTGTATAGAAACACAACTGGTTTTTGTGTATTGATCTTGTACCCTACAACTTTGCTGAATTTGTTTAGTAGTTTCTTATGAATTCTTTGGGATTTTCTAGGTATAGAATCATGTTATCTGCTAATAGAGATAGTTTTACTTCTTTTCAATTTATTTTTCTTGCCTAATTGCTCTGGCTAGAACTTCTAGTGCCATGTTGAGTAGCAGCAGTGAAAGTGGACGTACTCGTCTCATTCCTGATCTTAGGGAGAAAGCTGTGTCTCACAATTGAGTATGAAGTTAGCTGTGGGTTTTTCATTAAATGTCCTTTACTGTGTTGAGGAAGTTCCACTCTATTCCTAGTGTCTTGCTCATGAAAGAATGTCATGTTTGTGACTTTGGGCCACTTGGTTGCAGGTTGGTGGTTTCTTCGCTGCACAGTTGCTCTTTCTCTTTTGTAATTATAATTACTAAGTAATTTGTGAGTACAGTTAGATATTAGTTTATGACTCTCAACAAGCTTAAGGAATAGTTGTATAAAATGTGTGTTCTCATTATAAGAAAGGAAAAGAGCAGCTGCTGCATCTGTCCCTGAGCAGACATTTGCATGTGGCCAGGCACATGTGCCTGCTTGGCCCAGGGCAATTGGTGTTCATGCTGCCCCCTTTGTTTAACAGCCTGATTCGGATTCCACCAAACACTCAACCCCATCGAACAGCTCCAACCCCAGCGGCCCTCCAAGCCCCAACTCCCCCCACCGGAGCCAGCTTCCCCTAGAAGGCCTGGAGCAGCCAACCTGCGACGCCTGAAGCCACCGGTCCGCCACCATGGGGCCAAGGAGCTGGGGACGGCCTCCAACGTCAGTGCCAAGACTGAGCTGACCCTCCAGTGTTGTCCAAGAAATGTAGAATCAACTTGTAGATATGAAGAAAAATCTTTATTATAATAATGATCAGTTTTATGCCGCATTGTTCGTGGCAATTAGATCAGACCAGATCCATTCATCTGCATAGCTGTGAGGTGACACTACTCCGTTTGCACATGAAGGACCACCACACAGCCCCTCTCCCACTCTTGACATCCCGGGAAGGCGTGTGGGCTCTGCCGATGCCAGCTCCTTCCGCAGAAACCCATTAGAATGTGGCCTGCTTAGGAAGCAGACAGCCCGGGACATGGCCTCAGTGACTAGTCTTTTCCTATTTCCTGAACCTGTTTCCTAGGACCTTAGGAAAGTAGCAGGAGGGTTGTGTAAATTCTCAGTGTCACTAGATTCTTCAAGACAGAGGAAAGTGGAGGTTTGTGGCCTTTTTACTCATGTAGCCATTGCATAGTCAGCTGTAGATGTCCTGCCGACCACCTTGGTGTGGACAGAGGCCTGGGACTAGTGACACCCCATGTCCCCGAGTGTTAGTTCATTCTGGGTCACAGCCATGAAGTGTCACCAGTATACTACTGTGAAGTCAGCTATGCTGTTTTCCACTCACTTCCATGGCTTCTGCCTCCTGCCATAAAACTCGCAAGTATCGTGGTACAGGCAGGCCCTATGGCCTGCCAGGCTGAGGAGGCCAGAGCCCCAGGGTGCTGCACAGCAGGCACTGGGACACCCCCGACCCCCACCCCCCAGCCCTGCCCCTGCATGGAGCCCCAGTGATTAGTAGCCCATATGGATCATGTAGAACCACCCGGCACACTCCTGCACAGTGGCCGCGGCTCATGGCGTGGTGACGCCCTGCGAGTGTATTTAACCTCACCCTTCCTTGTATATGTTGAGTGATCGGGTCTGTGGCCCTGTCTCATTTAAGGCTTGTGATTAACTGTGGCAGCAGATACAGCTTGTCCTCGGCTCAGGGCGGTCTCCCGTCCTTCCACTGGTCGACTGCTTGGCAAGGCTGTTCAGGACACGCACTTCCCCGAGTCGGCACTGAGTGACCTGGCACCACCTGGTACCTGCCCGCCCCGCCCGCCCTCCTGGGCCGTCTGCGGGGCGGGCACCTGCTGGGGGTTCTGGTTTTTACTTTTTTAATGTAAGTCTGAGTCTTTGTAATTATTGAATCGTGAGAACATTTTTGAACAATTTACCTGTCAATAAAGCAAACGACGGCAGTTTTAAAGTTCTCGGTGGTTTGGATGTGATGATGGGTCTCCTGAGTGGGCTTCCCAGAAGTGCCCCGAGGTGGAAATTCCTCCCCCAAAACCAGTCAGAGTGCCGCCTTGTCTGCGGAAGCAGTGCTTGGGATTCACTGGGAGGTCACACAAAAAGCTGCTGGTGTCTGAGGCAAGAGCAGCCTCCAGAGCCGAGGCCCTCAGTGGAGGGTCCCCAGTGGTGACACCTGTGCCCTGTCAGGCTGGGCCAGGCGCGGGCTGCAGGGAGGGGCAGTCTGGCCAGGTGCTTCTGCTGGGTGTCCAGGTCCCACTGAGCGGTCTCAGCTGAGGCCAAGGAGTTCGAATTTCAGCCTGAGCGTGGGAGCCCCCCGCAAGGGCATGGGCAGGGTGGCCCTGGGTAGGAGGACGGCGGCCTGCCTGTGGCCCAGGGCAGCCTGAGGGCCCCACAAGGGAGCTGCCCAGCAGGCTCACCTGTCTGAGTCCACACACACTGGCCCCTGCAGCAGCCTGAAGGGACAGGACGGGACAGGCCAGAGGCCAGGGCGGGAGATCACACTGGGCTGGGGCATGCTGGTAGGAGGGTCTGAGCTTCCCCAAGTTATGTGGGGAGTTGGGTCCTGCTTGCCTCTCCGAGACCTCTAGTTAGTCCTTGGCCAGGTGAGGGCGGCGCAAGGAGAGAGCGGTGTCTTAGGGCTGCCTGGGACCCTGCAGCTCTGTACCACTCAGCACGCCCTGTGTCTGCTGCCAAAACAAGCAGCTCCTACCGAGCACGGAGCTTCCTTACAGCCCAGGCCAGCGGGGAGGCCGCTCAGCAGTCGCCCAGGATCCAGTGGAGGGGCCTTCTCACTGGGGCCCGGAGATCACTGCCAGGAAGGAGCGTGGCGAAGTTTAGGAGAGCCGATCCACTCCCGTTTCCTGGGCAAGTCTGGCCTCACACCTGAATTCCCAAGGGACAGCCTGCAGCCCTCCCTCCTGCCCTCGAAAATGGGACTGCGGGCTGGGAGCAGCAGTGGCCACACAGGCACAGAGGGAGCCTTCCAAAAACACTTTTGCTAAACTACAGCAGCTGAAAAAACAAAAATGCGCCTCAGTGAGTGTTGGGTGGGTGGTGGAGCTTCGGGGTCAGACAGGCTTAGCTCCCAGCTCCCCCACCTGGTGTTAAAGCCAGCAGAGACTGCTAAGTGCCTGTGCTGGGTCTGAAACAGCACGCAAGTGTCAGCCACTTTTTAAATATGAAATTTTAGCCTTTGGAATAAAAAAATGAATGAATTGTGGCATTCACACAATGGAATACTATGTAACAGCGGTCCCCTACCTTTCTGGCACCAGGACTGGTTTCATGGAAGACAAGTTTGCCACAGACTGGGGGGCAGGAGGGAGGGTTTCGGGGTGACTCATGCGCATCGCATTTACTGCACAGTCCTCTCTGCTGACGATGATGCGCATGTCGTCGCGCCTCAGCCCCGCCCCAGATCGCCAGGCCTTCGCCCTGCGCACGCGCAGCTCACAGCAGGGTTCGCGCTCCTGGGAGACTCTAATGCCCCGCAGATCCGACAGGTGGCGGCGCTCAGGCGGGGACGCGGGTGATGGGGAGCGGCTGTAAGCACAGATGAAGCTTCGCTTGTTCACTCGCCTGCCTGCCACTCACCTCCTGCTGTGCAGCCGGTTCCTGACAGGCCGCGGACCCTACAGTCCACACAACTCAGGGTTTGAGGACCACAGCTCTACAGCATCGAGTGACAAATTCCAACCGCACCTGAGTGAGCACCATAGACAGATGCGGCCATAGAGAGCACAGTGCCCTGACCCTGCTCACAGGAAGCTTCTGTGGCTAGAGGAGTCCC